>JADBJO010014327.1:27500-30000 GCA_016801955.1 Conus betulinus | reverse complement strand
CACACACACACACAATGCTTGCTTTTTAATTGATGAAGCATTGATTTCTCCATCGAATTTCACGATTTACAAGAATTTTGGAGAAGAAGACAAGATGTAAAAGAAAGGAAAGTTATTTATCTAATCATTGCTTTTTTATTTATTTATTTATTTATCTATTGTGATCATTTATTTATTCATTATTTACTTATCCATTTATTCATTTGTTTTTTGTTTTGTGTATTTATTTATTCATTGATATATGTATGTATGTAAGTATGTATGTATGTATACATGTATGTGTGTGTGTGTGTGTATGTATGTATGTATTTGTTTCGTGAATCATCTATTTACTTGCGTACCTGTAAATGTATTTATTTAACAGAACATATGTGATATTTTGGTTGCAGTACAATATACGCATTCTGTTTATGTGTACAAGACAAGTATGTGTTGTGTAATTTGTTGTTCATTTTCGCACTCAGCCCCCCCCCCCCCCCCCCCCCCCCCCCCCCCCCCCCCCCCCCCCACTTTTCTCCCGGAAGATTTTGTCTCTCTTGGATTTAGCCAAGAAATGAAAACAACATTGAATCTTTTTTTTTTTCATTTCGTGGGTCACATGGCCTTTTTTCAATCACGCATTTGGAGAAAACAAGGGTAGGAGTTACGATGGGAACACTTTCCCATTACATGTTCAGTTTCCCTCTGTATTCAGTGTGGTGTGAATCTCCAACTCTATTTTTGCCTCTTTAGTCCTCTGGTTTCCCGTTTCCTTTGCTTTCAGTTGACCTGTAAAATATTGACATGAAAGCACACACACACACATACACACACGCACGCACGCACGCACGCACGCACGCATGCACGCACGCACACGCACACACACACACACACACACACACACACACACACACCACACACACACACACACACACACACACACACACACACACACACACACACAAGCACATACAAACAAACGCGCGCGCGCGCGTATGTTCTCACGTGCGCATGCAGACACGCACGCACAATCGTGCCAACCATCAGACAACAATACACTTACACAGACTTATAAAGCTGACGTCAAAGCATGGATGACACAAAACCCATCGAAATGAACCTACGGCAAGATTAAAAACTGATCTTCTCTAAGTTCTGCTACTCTCTTCCGTCCTTGTCTTCCCTCATCTCTGTCAGTGCTAGCGATCCATTATTCTCTAAGAGTTTAAGAAACCTGAATTTCTTTATGCACTTCTCTCTTCAAACAAAAGCAGCAGGTTACCAAAATGAGAGCCGGAATAGCGCAGTTGGTAGAGCGCCAAACTCGTGATCCTGGGGTTGCGGGTTCGAATCTCCGCCGGGCCGTTTCAGTACAGGGGGATTTTTCTCTCGGAGTTAACATTGGTTCTGACTCCATTTCCCATACAGTCCTACGAATGAGACTATAAACCGAGGTTCCGTGTGTGAACTCACACAAAACATCTTGCACACACGTAAAATCCCATCACCAACTTTCGGAAGAGTAGGCCAGTTTAGCCGTTGGTATGGATGACACGTTACACATAACATGCACCCTGCGTGAGAAATGGAAAGAATGAAGGAAGTAAGGAAATTGAGTGAACGATATTCAACGATATTGACTGGATGACACGGGAAACGACTGAATGAAGCGACAGCTGGCAGCTCTTCAGTCGGCACTACCCAGGTAGGCAGCCCGTTGTGTAACCGAGTGTGGATTGTAAAGCGCTTAGAGCTTGGTCTCTAGCCGAGAATAGGCGCTATATACGTATTCATTATTATTATTATTATTATTCATGCTTAAGATCTGTCGCAATGAGTGCAGGTACATAGGAAGTACTTTTCTGATGATGCCACAAAATCAACTTGTCACTTACTTTGCTTTTACACGACTACTAGTGACCGTAGCCTTCATTCTACTGCTTGTACTGACTGTTCACTGCAAAAAGCCTCCAAACGCAGCTGCTCTGCTTATCGTTATGGCTCAACACCGACAACCATGTTCAGCTTTATTGAGACATGCTGTTAGTGTTCTGATTCTGAAAGAGCTGAAGACAAAATAGCCTGCAAATGCTATTTGCTGGCGCTGATAATGTAACAAAAATAAATGCATTTGAACCACGGCCAAAATATCCTACCAGCAGGACATGACCGCCAAGAATCTAACGAGTGGTGTATCTGAAATCCATTCAAATTTGTTTTGTGTGGACGAAACACCAAGTTCTCTTGATGAATTTCACTGTACTACTTTTGTTGTGGACAAAAATGACGCTTTTGAAAAAAAATCGAATCTTTACAACTAGCACACTAAGAAGTCCAGGTGGATCGCACGCTGTTGAAACCCTATACCAGATTACGGACTCGTGACTAAAATATAGGATTGTTCATGCCGGCGGAAAGCGAAGGGCGGGACCACGTGGCTATGGGGAACCAGCGATCGATCGCCACGCTGACGGTTCCTTCCTCTCCTGAAGCACAAGCCGTCACCTGGCTATGCCACGTT
>JADBJO010014327.1:20000-22500 GCA_016801955.1 Conus betulinus | reverse complement strand
AATGACGCTAGACACTTTGTAATGAATTCCAATGAAACTGACGTTCTGGTCATCTCTAGTTCTTCTACTCCTTCACAGTTCTTGCCTTCTTCCCATATCCATCAGTTTTAGCAATCCATTATCTTTTAGTTCAAGAGGCCTTAATTTCTTCAAGAACTCCATCCTTCAAATGAAACAACAGGTTACAAAATATTTTGATATGTTGCAATGAACTTAGGAAGATTGTACTTTTCTCACGGTGCTATCAAAAATAACTTATCACCTCATGCGCCCATTCAAGACTAGTTTCTTGTTACTCACTTCTTACTGCTTATCCTCGCAGCAAAAAGACCAATTCTCAGCTGCTCAGCGTATTTTGAAGACTCAACGTGATCAACCCCTGTAGGCCACAGCTTCACTGAAGAAACTCCCCTAGCACAAGGTTTGAGGCAGAGGTGGCGACAAAATAGTGTGCCATTATTATTCATTGAAACAGGCCTTGATTATCACCCTGATCTCGTCACTCTGTACATACGGCTTCTTTCTCTCCGTCCTGCTTCAGACACACGAAGTCTTTGGTAACATCACCTCAGAACCTCTTGGCTTCCATTCTCTGTATGTCCTATTCAATGAATCCTTTGAGTATGTCTCTTTACTTACCTGCCTTTATTTTCTTCCTTTTTCTCTTTCTTCTTTTCCTCCTCTTTTTCTGTCTTTTTATCTTTTTCTTGTATGTCTCATAGAGATTGTAAAATATGTTACGCTTTTTTCTTGTGATCGTTTGTTCTTGTTGTTCTCTCATTCGCTTTTTTATTTGCTTTAATCGTTTTTTGTCGTTGAACTCACTTCACTTATGATGTCACTACTTGTTTCATGGTGACGGATTTTATTGTTCGTTTGTTTGTTTGTTTGGCTTGATGCTGTTTGTTCGTATAATCGTATTTGATGCATATGCTGTGTCATTTATTATTAGCTTCGTGGAACAATAACGGCAAATATGAAAATTGCTGATAAGCCGATGGTTTTACAGTTATGAAATAAAGAATCATTATCATTGTCTCTCTCTCTGTGCCGCGTAGGTATTCTGAACTTATTTACGCTTCTGTCTAAAACCAATATTCCACCTGTGTTTGTGTGTGAATGGAGAGTTGGTGTTAGTGGAAGTGTATGAGAAGGAAAAGATTAGGAAGGGAGGCAGAGGTGGAGGATTGTGGTTTATGTTGGTCTTGTGATGTTTCTGTCGTAAGTATGAACTCAACGTTGCCAGGCAATTCATGCATGTGCATAGTTTCCTCGGAACGGTTACCTCTGTCAGGTGCTCTTATAACACGTTCTATGTCTTGATTTATCTATCTATCCATGCATCAATCAAGCCAGCCACCCATGTATGCACGCGCGCGTGGTGTGTGTGTGTGTGTGTGTGTGTGTGTGTGTGTGTGTGTGTGTGTGTGTGTGTGTGTGTGTGTGTGTGTTGTGTTGTGTTTGTGTGCGCGTGCGTACATGTGTATGTGCGTGTCTGCGTGTCTGCATGCATGTGTGTGAAGTCCTCGCACTGCAATATTAAGCGCACAAGAGTATGTTTTACCTTCTGGAGGTAATAAAAATGACTTCATAATTTCCATCCTTAAATGGGTCATGAATAAGACGAGTAGCCAATGCAAAGTAATACGTTTAGGACATTGAAATACAGAAGGCTATCCGTGTGCGATCAAACTCGGTGATATGCGTTCGTTATGGAATATCTTGATAAACATTGGATCAGGATAAATAGCAAATGTTACAAGGTAAGGTACGGGATTGTTGCTTATAGCCCAGCCGACCGCAAAGGACCACATCAGGGCTGTCACCACGTTAAAATCCCAATGTTACAAACTGACCTAACAGAGCATAAGAGGATAAATCAACTAGTGCTTCACCTTCACAGCGATGAAGTATGCCGGCATCCCTGAACAAAACTGATCCACGCGTCCCCTCCAAACCCTCTCCATCAACCTCAGAGAGCAGACTGCCCAGTTAGCATTCCCGTTCCAGACTCACGCATCATGACAAAAAAAATAAATGGTTGGTCAGGTTGGCAGAAAGTGAAGGAAAGGGTGCAGTATCTCTAGGGAACCATCAGTTGGTCAGCGGCGTTGACAGTCCTTTCCCCTCTCTAGTCCCACAGCAGTCTCCTGGCGCTCGTCCGTTGTCGCCCGTCCCCCCACCCCCCCACCCCCCACCCCCAATGCATTGACACAAGGGAATCAACCCAAGAGAGATAAACGTCGACATGTAGAGATAGGGGGATAGAGATTGAAAGGAATGTCGAGGACGCTCTCGGCTGGAGCGTAAACGTGACTGGCGAAAATGTTCCGACAAGAAGCATGGTGGACAGAATGACAGGTTGTTATTATGGATTGAGGTGGTCTGTGTTCCATCCATGCCCTTAGCCGATAACAGCTGGGAACTCCCCGTATTTCACACAGGATAAGGTTTGCGGGGTCCCCAATCAGGGTTGTTGCTTTTGTTCTTGTTTGAGTTG
>JADBJO010014327.1:7500-15000 GCA_016801955.1 Conus betulinus | reverse complement strand
CAGCTCCTCCCGATTCCAAAGTATGACATCTCATGTGGGTGTTTCAAACCTGTACCACAGATGAACACTGGTTGCTCCTGTGACAACAACCACATTAGTGAGAGCACCAAACTTCGTAGTGTGCCGACAGGAGAGAAAGTTTACACTCCGTCATCGACTCTTCTGTGACAGCTCCCCCCGATAACCATGTTTTCTACATGCTCGTTTGTATCTGACACCAACTGACAGAGCACACAGTACCTATGGGTTGAAACTATGCTGACACTGAAAGAGTCGCTCTATCTGCACAGGACTAACATAAAGTTTCGAACCAAAGGTGCATGTGTTCATGTCCACAATTAATTTTTTTAATTACACGGAACACTCTCTGATAGAACATGATGAGCATGTGGTGGAACAGGTCCAGCAGTCTGAACAAAAACCGCAAGACAGAGCGAGAGGAAGATGTATGGAAGATAAATAAAGACAGTTTATCCTAGGGACCTTCAACGGCCTTGATCGATTGGACACTGTATTTGCATGGCGGAGATAGATGGGGGAAATCTGGCCGGAACCTTAGGGAGGAAGCGGGGTGGGCATAAGTAGGGTGGGTGGAATTCTTCTGTGATATGCACGTGTGTGTATACGTGCATTATGTTATGGAATTCGTTCCTGGGCAGAGGGTTTGGTTATCGGGCGGACTCGGTGGTTTAGTAGGAGAGACACGTGGATAGCGCGCGGCAGCGCTGCGGGACGCGCGGCGCGTGCGTGCGTGGGTGTGCACCTGTGTGTGTGTTGTGGTGGGTATGTCCGTTTGCTTGTCCCCCTTGTGTGTGCGTTGTGTGTGTGTGTGTGCGAGGGTGCGTGTTAGGTGTGGATCTTGTAGTCTTCTCAAACAGTCTCATGTATTCTTAATGCAAGAATTTTTTCATTTTTTAAATGGCAGAAGACAACCACTGACGTATAGCTATACAACTTGTTCAAATGCGTCAATATTATGCGTCTTAACTTGTCAATACACAAGCCCCAGAAGAAGCGCACGGCCGAAAAAATTTGGCCAAAAATATTATACATTAGGCCGTGTCGTGTGTTTCCTTTTTTAAGTTACTTTATATATATATTAGTATATATTATATATGGTTATATGTACATATATTACTGTGTTTGTATATAAATATGGATATATAAATATACTGCGGAAAAAGCTCTAGTAGTGGGGGGAGGGGGGAAAACACGGTGCAGGTAACAATTCTGTTCATCATTTATAGGCTATGACTAGGCAAATCAGACGTTTGTACTTTCAATACAAAAAAAAAAAATAAAAAAAAAAGGGGCGGGGGGGGGGGGGGGGGGGGGGGGAGGGGGGGGGGAGGGGGGGGGGCGGAGGTTAGGTTGCAGATGATGAAAAAGGGAAACTGAAGTTAGAAAATATATCGTGAATTGAAAAAAACCCTTCATAGTGCATTGTCGCGCGGGTTGGAAGGGAAACCAACACACACAAAAAATACAAATTCAACGACAAGGGATCATCTGGCATAATACTGCCCAGTCCTATGCCTTTCGGTCCCGACTGCGACCTACCGGGAAACAAAATCCTACAAGCCCAAAAAGCCCCGCGTCAAGGGTGAGTCCTCCAGATACAACGGTCATACTGAAAACAGTGATATATAACTTCACACACACCAAACCAACACACACCCATCTACCTCGACCCCCCCCTTTCATCTCTTACATCTCTCTCTCTCTCTGCTATTAAACAAAGCCTGAGCCAGGGCGAGACTAACTAACCAGACACTCGACACAGAAAAGGCGACAAACACAGCTACCAAACAGAATTTCGTTATACCGGCTCAAAAACCGAAAGAAAAGCAAAAGTGTGCGGTTACCACCACACGACGTGCGTTATCCTCCCTAACACACTGTTATATACGTGAGCTCGATAACGGAGATCAGGCAATCACTGTCATCATCCCATCCTAGGGCGTCGGACACGCAAGTCATCAGCATGTCTGCGACGACGGCGCGCTCGGAAAACCCGCCCTCATCTCTGCTAGCTAGGCCAACTCCTATCTCCCTCTCTCTCGTCTATACCTCCTACTCTCACTCACTCTCAGTCCCGTTCACTACAACCACCCAACAACACAACACATACCATCACCCATACCACACCAGCACCTCAACACACCACACAGCACACACACCACACAACACAGACCTAGCACACAACACATATCACACTAAAAACACACCCACACACACGTTTCGCCCGAACCATGGTACAGTAATCGACGTTGCCCCACGGGAGATTCCGGCTGTATCACTGTAATAAAAATGGTTCTTAAAAAAAATCCAAAAATGTGTCTGGTAAATCAAGGCAAGACGATAGCATAGGCCCTGCATTGCGATGTTTTTATTTTATTCTTTTATTAAAAGTTTAGAAAACCATCTAATGTAAACAAACAAGGAAAACACAACATCAACTGTATAATCTCGAAAACTTCAGAGGCAAAGATTGTCAGAACGATATACACAGCGCCACGATTTGAAGCATGGAGGAGGAGGAAGGAAATGGGTGGGGGGCCGGGGGCCCGTGGGGAGGAGGGCGCATGAAGCTGTCGTTTTCACGGTTCAGATTCTTAAGTCAGTGCGAGTAGCTCCTGGTATGGAAATAATAATCCTTCTAAACTAAACGGATTTGAACACCGCAATGCACTCCTCTCGTAACCAATCTCGCCCCCCTCCTCGAGGGGTAGGGGAAATACACACAGCAACTTCCTTTTGTCTGCCACTGTTGTGTTTCTGATTGTCAAAGATAACAAGAAATCCCAAGGAACCAGAAATAATTACTGTCTCAATTAGGTCTTCAGAACAAAGGACCAATGGTTATCTTCCTACTTTTTTTTCATCACCTTACAGGAAAGGAAGATTGTTATTAATGTGTTGCTGTATTACCAATCAAGGGTTCTTTTTATTAGAACTTCACACTGGTCACCGAATACAGTTAATGGACAGATTTAAGATTTGAACACACAGCGGAAAAAGACCAGAAACCAAGACTTGAACCCTCCCCGGCCACACCCGGACCCGAAATAAAATCCCTCAAACATTCTCGCATTTTGTTTAAAAAACAGATGAGGCCTCTGCCAAAGCTGGCGGGAAAAAAAACAAAAACAAATCCCCCAAATGTCAACAATTGTTGACCAGAACGCATGGGTGATGGTGTAAGCTCTGAAACAAAGAAAAGAATCCACCCCCCAAGGCTCGGTGAAGCCGAGAAGACACTCTTCAAACAGGGAACCATAAACGTTGTGTTTCAATCCGCGAAACACAGCAGTCCACCTGAGTAACCCAGACCAGGCACAGTAAGCAAAGTACGTGAAAGCAGTTCTGTCAAACTTCGTGGCTTGACGTGATTCCCTACGCCAGGTATCTAAAAATTTGTTCTTATGGGCTCTGTTGCGGTGTGTAATCGTCCTCTAACCATACATGCCGTCACACTTCTCTTCGCGAAGCCCTAGACCGGAAGCCTTAGAATGTCGCCCAGTTTGTCGACCACCCCACGTGACTTTATATTGCCTCCTTATTAACCCCTTCTGTTGTGTAGTCTTCCTTCAATTTCTTGACCATCATCTTCACATTTTTTTCACCTTAGCGACAGACTTCTTGGCGGACGTGTAACGCCACAATGGTCAAATGACCGTTAAATCCCACAGTGCCAACGCCACCACACACCAAAATGCAACTCTCATTCACCTAATCAACCAAAACCTCGGTCATTCTGGCAGCTTTCTCCTCCACTCTATCAGTGTCGAGCCTGCCCCCCAGGGTAACGTGACCATGCTCTGGTTCAACTATGGCACTCGATTTCACAGGACCATGACACAGTACTGCATTATTCAGCTTTGGCGAATACACAAGGTGACGATTACACAACACACACAGAAAACAAAACAAACAATATTACAGACCAACCACCCAACATCATACCTGCCGACTTTCCCCTCTACCTCGAGGGCCGGGAAATGTGTAAGAAAAGAAAACCAAAAACCAACTCCTAGGTACTGCACGCGGTAGGAACCCTAATGTTGTAAACCGTTTCCTCCTGTTGATTTCATATAGCAGACAACAAAAACATAGGGAAAAGCTCTACATTCATGTGCTAATGAGGGTCCTACATCCCCTCCTCCAGAAATCGCAGTGATGATATTGAAGCAATATGCATCGCAGCGGAAACTAACTAACAATTATTAGAGAACAAAAGGTTAACTGAACCCCCACAAACACCCCACCTCAAAGATATGAGTCTTTGGGGAGTGGAGGTAGAAGATGAAGAAAAATAAACCCACTTCGTTATCTCCGGTCCGAAAAAAAACACTTTTATCCACCAGAAGGTCGAACGGACGAGATAATGACTTCGCTAAATAAGCCGCTGCTTATTTATAAATGGCTGATGCCGGTGCCTGGGACAAATCGAAACCACACCCCACATTTTGTTATAACAATAAGCCGCGGCCCAATATATCGTCACCAATCAATGCGCTTATATATTCGCAGTATTTTTAAAGAAGCAAAGAGCCATTTTTTTTGCCGGGACACTAACGCTTGTGCTTGTATATGCCGGCATTAGTACACCCGACTACCGAACCACCAGGGTTTGCATAGAAAAGCTTTTCGAACGGCGGAGGCGGGAGTAATCTTAACGAAGGGAGAGTAGTACAGTGTACCCTCAGAGGAACCCAAGAGATCAGTAGAAACGTGCCTCCTCGCGGCTCAACGGCCACGGCCACAAAAAAAGATCAGAACGGGGCTTTTCTGTCATTCTGTGTCGTAGAGAACCTCTACCAAAAGCCACATAGCCGTCGACGCCCCGCCCACAGATTGATCAAGGGTTTGGTGAAACCAATTTTGCGTGATGGACTGGCGCCGTGTGAAAATAGGATGCATGACCTCGCGCCCACCTTCCTCTGTCAGGGTGGTAGTTATCCTAGTAGCTGTCTGGGAATATGAATCTCTAGAATCCACTCAGAAATTATCACTAATCTGGTTAGCTCGCCGACTAACGTGTCTTGAGTGTTTCAATTAGGGGAATTACTGTTGGCGTTTCCTCTCTCCTTTCTGTGATATCCGTCATCTTCATAGCGTGGGAACCTCTGTATGATCGCTGTGTTTACGTACATGCAGGGTTGGGGGTTGGTGGGGGTTGGGGGTGTGTGTTCGGTGGTGATTTGAATTAGATACGTGGGGAGGGTGTGTGACAGCTCGGGTGATTAACTTTAATTAACGCGGGCGGGTGGGTAGGAAGAAGGCGGTTGGCGACTGGGAGTTGGGAGACAGGATGGAAAAGGACACTGGACGTGGTTGGTGTGTCAGGAGGAGTCAATGGAGTGGAGTGAGGTATCGAATCAAGGACTTTGAGGGCCTTTCCCTGAGGGCACGATGACTCCTGCACTCGTTGTTGAGAACACAATTTTTTGGGGCTTCCCATTTTTTTGCCACTTCAGTGTTGTTTTTGATTTTGTTTTTTCCCCTTCTCGTCCATTGCTTCATCCCGCTCAGTGCAACTTCAGTAGCCCGTGTCCGACACCCTTCCACGACGCTCATGTCCCGACACCCCTGTCCACAGCCAACAGTCCCGCAGCATTCCGACACACCCCGTCCACAGTACAGCCCTCAGTCCGACACCCCCCCGCGACAGCCACATCGGTTTATGCCGCAGCCCGCGCTGGCACTCCCACTGGTAGCAGTCAATGTCAAGTCGTCAAGAGGCAACCCCCACTGGAGTTGACACTGCATGTGTGGAGTCACTTCCGGTGTGTTCAATTGGCGCCTCTTCTGAATCTACCAAACGCAAGCACCCCACCTACTAAGCCCGCTTATACTGAAAGACAGTTGAATGCTTAGTCCCGCGTAAGCCGGAGTGAGTGAGCTCTCCCTCCGGAGGGCACAACCATGTCCTCCCCAACGACACCCCCATGGATCTCACACGATAACTGGTGACCCCGATGGAATCAAAACACGGCCACAGACGTGAAGGATGAAATCGGAACTGGAGGGTAACCATGAGAACTGCGGCATGAGGGCCCAAGATTTGAACTTTTTTAAATTGATCGATGAGAATGGGGATGATGAAGAGAAAGGCTATTTGATTTCCATTCCGGTCTGAGGACTGCATGACGGGCCTAGGACTGTACTCTTACTTTCATATAATTCGTACCTATGTGTTAACAGGCCCGAGAGATGCAGATACCTGCAGTGTAGGTCAGGAAATTTGAAGCAACATTCTCAAAGATCACCATTATGTGGATGAAACTCGACTGTGTGGTCCCCAGGCTTCCCAAGCTGAGCCGCCCGTAGCAATAACTCACTCTGGGTAGGAGAGCCGGTAAGGGGCAGAAAAAACTCCAACATCGACTCGTGATGTTGAATCGAACTCACGACCTCCCACCCGGGGTCCTCGACGCTAACCACTTCGTCGCCACAGCGTGCGGAGAATGGTTTCGTTAAAATCAATGATTCCTAGTCGGTGCCAATAATACTGTATGCAGCCATGGGACAGGTCGACCATTCGGATTGTAATACTTTTTTGCAGCATCTTCCTGTTAGTTTTTTTCCCATGTATTTGTTTTTTCAACATTCCCTGTATTTTCACACCCAACACATGTCATGGATCAATTGGATTAAACGGGATTTCTGAGAAATTGTGATGTGTTATCATTGGTATCATGCTCAAAGTTGTTGTTAATCTTGCTGTTGGGGACTTTACGTTGGTCTTCATGCATCTGATTACCTCCATCTGAAATAGAATAATGAATTATCTTCTGTCTTCTTCTGATTTGTTTCGCTTTCTTTTGATTCTCACTCCCTCTCTCCTCATCGCTCTCTCCCCTCTCTCCTCTCTCTCCTAGCTCATCTCCTCAATCCTTCTCTCCTCCTCTCTCTCGGTCATCTGTCTCTGTGATATACCCTCATCTCTCTCTCCTCTCTCTCTCTCTCCCCCATCTCTCTGTATGTGTGTATGGTGTGTGTGTGTGCGTGGTGTGTGGTGTTGTTGTGTGTGTGTGTGTGGTGTGTGTGGTGGAGTGTTTGTGCACGCGAGCGAGAGAGTGTTGTGTGTGAGTGAGAGTGTGTTTGAGAGAGAGAGAGAGGAGGAGACAGGAGGGACAGAGCGTGCCGTACGTGTGCGCACGCGCGCGCCGCACAACGCACAGTGTGTTTGTGTGTGCGTGTGTGTGTGTTTGTGTGTTATGTGTGTGTTGTGTGTGTGTGGGTGTGTGTGTGAGTGTTTGTGTGTGTTTGGTGTGGGTTTGTGGGTGTGGTGGGGGGTATTCTGTTTTCGTTGTGTGCGATCCGTCCACCTCATGGCTGGATGTGCAAAGAGAGCATGTGCGTGACTACATTACTTATTACGTGCTTGTAAAAATAAGTTACTTTGGTTCTGTTCTCTCTCGCCTCTCTCTCTCCTCGCTCCATCATCCTCCTCTCTCTCCTCTCCTCGTTCTATCCTGTCTATCTCGTCTGTCT
>JADBJO010014327.1:0-2500 GCA_016801955.1 Conus betulinus | reverse complement strand
GCTAAAATCAGGTTTCGTATGTCTACTATACAGTTTTTTGCGTTTTTTCTGCCGTCTTAACTGTGAGAATGTGGAAGATGAGATGTACTTGTTTGTCCAAAAGTGTGATGGTTTAGGAAGGAAGGTAGGACTGTCTACATACAGGGTACATCCGTCATTTTTTTCTTCAGATTTATATTGTAAATGACAAATACAAATAGAATTATTGGGCACAGATCTATTCGCACTATGTCTTAGATGAAAACTAGTGAACACTCATTCCATTGCAGCTCGTAGAAAAACTACATGTGCTATAAATTACTTGTTAGTACCCCCCCCCCCCCCCCCCCCCCCCCCCCCCCACCCCCCCCCCCTTTTGCACAAAATTTTCCTTAATGTCAGGAGTGGGCGTTGACTAGGTACTACCCCCTGTGCAGAAGACCAATTGCCTGATCTCTGGGATGGGCATTTGCAGCTAATTGAGAAAAGAAAACATTACAAATCAAAATAAGCTTAAACTCTTTCTCTCTCTCCACACACACACACACGCACACACACACACACACACACACACACACACACACACACACACACACACACACACACACACACTCCTACCCCCCGCTCTCTCTCTCTCTCTCTCTCTCTCTCTCTCTCTCTCTCTCTCTCTCTCTCTCCCCTTACACACAGTCACCACTTTCAGCATTTGTTTCTTATTGAAACCGTTTCAAAGATCATACCAAACAGGAAAAAAAACAGAATCGTTGTGGGGAAAACAAAATTTCAAAAACCAGAGAAAATGTCTGCATCAGGTCGAAAGGAAAATTCAACTTCTGGCAAACTGCAAATAAAGCAGATCGAAGGCTGGCTTCTTTAGTCGTCTACTTCCAGTCCAACAAACTCAACTTCCTCTTCCTCCCCATCATCAGTAGACTCGTCTGCCTCTGCCTCCCTGTCTTCTCCACCCCCTCCGACACCTCTGTGGGGCAGACTGGCCTGGATGTGTTCTGGGGGACCCATGCCAGTGTCTGGTCATCCTGAGACCCATCCAGCGCGTGGAGATGGCACATCAGAGAAATGGTGTGCTGATGGTATCCTGACCCACTCTGCCCCGTGCCCTGGCCCACCAAGTGATGACGTCTTGCCGTGATGGCTGCCGTAGGTTGCCGGCTGCTGTCAGGAGCCTGGGCTGGGTCATCCACTGCACCAGCAATCACGAAGCGCATCCTTGAATGGCTTGACTATGGACTGACGTCCATGGGTTGGGCGGAGAGCGGTGCAGCCCTCAGGAACAAATACGAGGTCATCGTCCCGGGCAGCCATGGTAGCCCGAACCTCAGCCGTCCTGTGTACAAACACACACACACACACACACACACACACACACACACACACACACCACACACACACACACACACCGCGTTTCGACCTCTCATGTCTTCTTCAGGCGAGAGGAACTGCACGGGGCACAACAAAAAGTGAAGAACGGGCAATCACTTCATCTTTGACAAGTGCAGCGCCAGATGGGCGTTGAATGCAAACGGGGCCGCCAAGAAGCTGACAATGCGAGTTGAAATGGTAACGATGATAATGATGTTACTCATAGCGATGATAATAATAATAATAATAATGATAATGATGAAGATGAAATTATTGAAAATTAAATCAGGAGAATCTTTGTGGGCTGAGTTTCACTTAAATCACTATCGTGCGAAGAGGTCTTCTCGTAATCGAATGGACTAATTAACATACAGATGCGAGTAAAAGAAAAAAAAAAAAAAAAAAAAAAGAAAAAAGAAGTCTAACAAGTAGGGTAATGGTCTGCTCTGTTCGTTCCAGACAATTGCCATCTGATGGCAAAGGTGCATCACTAGGTATCGATGACCCCCAAGTTTTCTTCAAAAGCACTTCCCTTATATCAACACGAGAGAGAGAGAGAGAGGAGAGGAGAGAGAGAGAGGAGAGAGAGTGAGAGAGACGAGAGAGAGAGAGGAGAGAGAGAGAATCAGATATAGAAAAGTATGTAAGAATTATAGGCTCGGGGGGAGAAATCAAAACATTTTTTTTTTTTTTAAAGGCTCACCCTGTGAAAAGCAAAACAGACATCAGGAAGACCATGGTCATGGAAAGCGTGAGGAGGTGAAGTGTGTACAATCGATGACAACGGGCAACGTTGAGCTAGGGCAAAGGTTCACTGCAGACGCCTCAACGGCCTGACTTCAGACAACGCAGCTGAAGCAAGCTGTAGCGTGATTTCAGCCCATCCTGCATGCGCCAAGTGTTTTGAAAACGACTCGATCCACTCTCAAATATCAGGTGATTCTCGGCATTAATCAGCGTAATGGGGTTCAAGAACAAGTTGATTTACACACACACACAACACACACACACACACACACACACACAACACACACACACACACAGAGAGAGAGAGAGAGAGAGAGATGAGAGGGAGAGAGAGAGAGAGAGAGAGAGAGAGAGAGACGAGGCTACAGCTTAGGCCTAACACAATGTCGTACAA
>JADBJO010014326.1:41862-48169 GCA_016801955.1 Conus betulinus | reverse complement strand
CCAGGCTGATTCATTTTCTTCAAAGACAAAAAGAGAAATGCAAAACCACTCGTTTTTGGCAGTACATTTTTCCACAGGCTAGTCAACGTATATTGGTGTCCAAATACGGAGCTTCTGACATAACGCAAGGCAATATTATATTCTTGACTTCGATTTACACACACACTCGCGCGCGCGCGCGCCGCGCGCGCATATGCTACGCACGTACTACGCATGCACGATCACGCTCACCGACAGACACACACACCGCATTCACTGTTTGTCTTAACACATGCCTTAAGCGGGTACAGTTTATAGTGAATATGTGGTTGTGTCAATAAGTATTTGCTATTGTTCTCTTCTGATGCCGATTCTAACTCTCTCTCGACATCTCACATACTCAGCCACTCTCATTCTCACTAAACCACTCACACATCGAGTCTCGGTCTACACTCACACACACACACACACACACACACACCACACAGGTGCATGCACACATGCACGTACACACGCACATGTACTCCGATGCACGCACACACACACACACACACACCACACACACACACACACACACCAACAAACATGGCTTGCAACACACACGCACATACACACGCACACCACACATACACACGAAGATGCGCACACACCACATACACACAACCACACACACACAGCACACACACAACACACGTACGACGTACTCGCACACAACCACATGTACACACAACACACGCACCAGCCACGCATTCACTATTTACCTTTACACCAAAATAGCCACGTCGTCTCATTCAAAAACAACTTTGTGCCTAAACTGGCTCACCTCACTACACACAAACAGGCGCAGTCGGAAGAACAACATGATCCGATCCACGACCACCACACGAAACAACAGGAATGGACCACAGAAAACACAGTGCCAATCACAACATGTTTCCCAAACACGACGTAGAATTATAAAGAAGGCAAAGATATAATTGCACAGATACAAAGCCGGTAGGAGTCACATACGGGCATGATGAGGGAACATACATATATAGAGGGACTAGAGAGAGACAAAACTGGTAGAGGGTGAAGACGGACAGACTGGAACAGGAAGAGAGCACAGACAAACATAGCACAGACAAACATAGCACAGGGACATACAGACAGACCTGGAAGAAGGTGCAGACAAACTGAAGATGGGACAACAGTAACAGATTTCTTTGGGATCTTTCAATGCAGGCCTGCCTGAGAAGACTAAGACAGGCTGTTCAATTAGCATTTTCAGAGAATAGTATGATGGAATAAAAAAAAAAATAAAGCAGTCTGACAAGATAGTACAACCGAAATAGTACAGTCATGGCTTTACACTTTCACAAACACATTGATTCACGAAGGAAAAGGCACAAATGAAAGCAGGGAGGTTATTCCGTGTAGGACTCTGCACTTTGAAATCACTCTTGACATTCGACTGATGGCCGTGAATAAAGGGGCGGCATAGAAATACAAAGTGTCGGGATCAGCATGCTAAAATAGAAAAAAAAAAAAAAAAAAGACCGGTCTCTCTAAAGTAAAACTTCTTTGAGCAGAAAAGTTTCTCTTTTGGCAATGTTTCATTCGCCGACACTGCGGGCACTGCCCCTCTGTAGCAGCACGTGCAGCACAATAACGTCATTTATACCAGACTGACGAAGGTGGAAGATAACGGTCAGCAGCAGAACTGGGAGTCTTTGTTCCGTGGCGAAATAAAACGGTTTTTGTTGTGGGTGTGAAAGATGCCTTTCTTCTAGGATATTATTTCCATCTTAGAGCCTTTCTCTCTCTCTTTCTGATGCCTATATCTGTCCGTTTTTTTTTCTTATATTTCTGCGTCCCTGTCTGCTTATATCAGCACTCCGTTTGGCAGTCTGTTTGTTTGTTGTCTGTCTGGTGGCTTCCCTCTCTCTGTCTGCTGCCTATCTGACCATATTTATCATCTCTGTTGCCTGTTTGTCGGAGTGTTTTTCAGTCTGTGTTGTCTGTCCCTTTTCTATTTCTGAATGCTGCCTGTCTGTGTTCGTTTCCTAATTGCCTGTCTACATCTGTTCCTCTCCCTCCCTTCTCTTCTCTCTCCTCTCTCTCTCTCAACTCGCTCTCTCTCTCCTCTCCCCTGTTTTCTGTCTACCTCTGTCTGGTGCTTATAGTTCTGTGCCTGTTGTTTGTCTGCCACTGATTTTCTTGCTTATGTCTACTTCTGTCCATGTGTGGTCAGTCTCCCTACACTTCACTTACTGCACCTTCTTATATACTTACTCTACTTTTACTGCGGACGGGTCTTCGGACCCCCACCCTCCTCCCACTCTCTCCTCTCCTCTCTCTCCTCTCTCTCTCTCTCTCTCTCTCTCTCTTTCTTTCCCCCCTAACCTACTCTAACATTTCTGTTGTCTTCGACGTTTCACCTTTCTCTCTCTCTCTCTCTCTCTCTCTCTCTCTCTCTCTCTCTCTTTCCCACTTTTCCCCTTTCTCCAGACCCGCCTGAGTCCCAATTTGTTTTCGTTCACGATCTCTCTGTGGATATCATTTACTCTCTTAAGTCTTTCCCGGCCTTCCCAGACTGTATCTCCTTAGCACGGTCTTACGTGTTTTAGTTGTTTTGATTGTATCCAAGTCCCCTCCCCTTCCCCTCTCCCCCTTTCTTCCTCTTCTTTTCTCTCTTCTTTCTTTTTCACTTCTAGGCCGAGTGTCACAATTCAATTTCCGACTTTTTTTTCTCTTTTGCTTCGCATCTGCGTTTGCTTTCAAGTGTGTTCTGTCATCAACTTTACCCATGACTGCCTTCTGTCTGTCTGTCTGTCTGTCTGTCTGTCTTTCTGTCTGTCTGTCTGTCTCTTTTCTTCTCTCTCTCCATCTCTCTCTCTCTTCTGTTCTTGCCCATTTTTCTCTTTTCAGTTCAGCAGTGCTAAACGGGCAAAATCCTATTTTCCAACTCACACCTAAAAAGTCTTGACATAAAAAACAGACACAGTACGTGATTTTAAATGGCAGCTCCTGTTGACCTGAGAAGGGATGGGACTGCTGGGGACTGGAGAATGGAACTGAGAACAGCTGTCTGTGGAACTGGAGACCTGCACGGTCATTCTCCTATCAGTGAGGTCTGGCTGTCCAGGTACATTGAGAACCTATCCAGTTGCTCTGATAGCCATTTCAGCCCGCACTACAACACGCACACACATACAGAGGAGAGAGAGAGGAGAGGTGAGAGAGGAGAGGACTATGGAGAAACGTCCAGTGCTCTGATAGAGGAGTGACAGCGCCAGACGAGTAACAGCAGGAGCGATGCGGAGAAGAGTGAGAGAGAGGGGGAGAGAGAGGGGACCGAGAGGAGAGATAGAGGAGCAGGCGGAGAGAGAAGAAAGAGCGAGAGAGAGGAGAGAGAGTGTAGAGATGGGAGAGAGGAGGATAGAGAGTGAGACAGTGGAGAGAGGACAGAAAGGAGAGTGTAAACAGAGATGGAGAGATGGGGTGAGGGAAGGCCAGAGGGGAGAGAGAGTGGGAGAGTGAGATCCGGACCCTTAGACGAGCGAGGGAGAGAGAGAGGAGGGATGAGCAGAGAGGTAGAGAGAGTGATAGGAGAGCGAGAGAGAGAGACCGCAGACGGTTCCAGAGATGGACCTTTTGTCTTGTAGACCCCGAGCGGAGAGGGAGAGGCACGAGTTGATCCATTTAAATGAGAGAAGATACAAACCCGTTACGCACTATAAGAATGACAGGGGAGAGACTGGAGAGAGCGAAGAGTGTCATTTTTTCTTCAAGAACATTGAAGACTAACAAGACGGTAAGCATGATCCACAGAGAAGGATCGCATTCACCATCATACTGACAGCCTTCAGATCAACAGGAGATGGAGAATGGTAGTGAGGCTTGAATGGTCAGATTTTTATTTGTCAGCGCCGCTATCAGTTCCCAGAGTCTTCTGTGTCTACCCTTCAGATTTTTTCCACAGGACGTGGCAAATAACCTCCTCCTCGTGCTCCGGATCTCCCAGTTGCCCCACCCAGCCCAACAACCCAAAGAAACATCCACTCTGGCACCACGCATACCAGCAGATGAAGATTACAGGAGATACAGGAGTGTATGCAAATATACAGGCACACTGGAGCGCGCATATCCCCTCCTTATACTTAAGTAATCACACACACACACACACACACACAGAGAGAGAGAGAGGAGAGAGAGAGAGGAGAGAGAGAGAGGAGAGAGAGAGATAGAATGGCATTGATACGCGGGGAGTGAGATAGAAGAAGAGAGAGAGGAGAGAGAGGAGAGAGGAGAGAGAGGAGATGAGAGGGGAGAGAGAGGAGAGAGAGAGAGAGCGAAGGAACAAAGACCAAAGAGGTTTAGTCTGAAAACTATCAGACAAGAGGTTAGCTTGAAAACTATCAGACAGGCGTGCGTTAGACAGGCAGAAGACAATAGAAACTTACCTGTGAAAGACGGCCCTTAATAGCAGTTTCAGGCTTCTTTGGCTACAACTACGAACGAACTGCAACAAAAAAAGACAGATAATGTGACCAGCAACAATAAAAACGACATGGAAATGCAAACAATGTGTCCAAAGGCTAAATGTTTAACAACAAAACAGAAGGGCAATGTTACTAATAACAATTTAACTACGAGGGAGGGCAGGTAATGAAGTTGAACGAGAAAGGGCCGACAACAATCTAACCACGAAAACGCATAGGTGATGTGATCAACAACGATCTAAACAAGAAATGACAAGTAACATGACCAACATCAATCTAACAAGATAAAAAAGGGCAGGCAATGTGATTATAACAATGTAACAAGACAGGACAAGTAGTGTCGTCGTCAGAAACAATCTAATGACAAAAGAGGGCAGATAATGTGGCGACAACAATGTAGCAGCAAGGTAGGACGACAGGTAACGAGACCAACAAAACTCTAACAGAAAGAAAGGACAGGTATTCTGACCAACAACAATCAAACTTACAAGACTGGGCAGGTAATGTGACCAACAACAATCAACTAACAAGACTGGGCAGGTAATGTGACCACCAACAATCAACTAACAAGACTGGGCAGGTAATGTGACCCCAACAATCAACTAACAAGACTGGGCAGGTAATGTGACCACCAACAATCAACTAACAAGACTGGGCAGGTAATGTGACCACCAACAATCAACTAACAAGACTGGGCAGGTAATGTGACCAACAACAGTCAACTAACAAGACTGGGCAGGTAATGTGACCAACAACAATCAACTAACAAGACTGGGCAGGTAATGCGACCACCAACCAACAATCAACTAACAAGACTGGACAGGTAATGCGACCAACAACAATCAAGTAACAAGACTGGGCAGGTAATTTGACCACCAACAATCAAGTAACAAGACTGGGCAGGTAATGTGACCACCAACAATCAACTAACAAGACTGGGCAGGTAATGTGACCAACAGCAATCAACTAACAAGACTGGACAGGTAATGTGACCAACAGCAATCAACTAGCAAGATGGACAGATAACGTGACCAACAACAATCAACTTACAAGACTGGACAGGTAACGTGACCAACAACAATCAACTTACAAGACTGGACAGGTAATATGACCAATAAACAATCAGTTAACAAGAAAGGACAAAATTTAATGACCGACAACAATACAGTAACAAGAAAGGACGGGCAATGTGACCAATACTAATCCAGTAACAAGAAATGACAAGTAATATGACCAACAACAAGCGATTAACAAGCACGGCCCAGAGATATGGCAAACAAAGTTTCAACAACTCCTCTGCCACTATCTCTTGTCCCCCCCTCCCCCTCCCCCCCCTCCCACTTACCAATTTCCTGACAAATTCCTACATTCCCCATGCTCACAACACAGAAGAGCTGACAAAGAGTGTTGGCCACTGTGACATGATCATCAGCTTCAGCTTGCCTTGCATATGAAACACTGTTAGGTTTATAAGCACACAATGTCTATGATTTATTTGATCTCGCTGTGACATGTACGGATGTCCATACACAATTACTTTACATCCCCAGTTGTCCTTTATCTGTACAAGGCTGGACAGGCTCCTGGGGGCATTGGCTATAGATTCTGCTGGTGATCCAGACAAAACTTCTGGCCATCAATAATTAGATGATCATGGCCATTGAAGCTCTTTTGTTTTAATTTCTAACCAGTTTTACACGAGGGGGCAAGCTTCTGTCTAATGTTCCCTACTCACGAGTGCAAATCCTTACCAATGAATATGATGCCATCTTTAAAGCTGAGCCTAGAACTAGGGGTTTGTCTTAGCCTTAAAAGAAGTTACGTCACCCAAGTCCTTCTTTCAA
>JADBJO010014326.1:34362-36862 GCA_016801955.1 Conus betulinus | reverse complement strand
GCGGGAGAGGAGAGAGGAGGGACGAGAAGAAAGAAAAGAAAGAAGAACAGCAGACAGAAAAGAAGGAAAAGAAGGAGAGAAAGGAGAGAGAGCCCAGAGTAGGGGGTGGGGTAGACAGAGGACAGAGGAAGGAGAGAGAGAGAAGACAGAGAGAGGGGAGATAGACCAGAGAAGGAAGAGAGAGATCTTTAGAGGAAGGCCAGACCCTCTTTGAGAGGGAGCAAACAAAGAAAATAAAGACCATTGAGGGCACAGTAACATGAGACAGAGGACTATAGGATAAGAGAGAGGGAGCTTTTAGAGATTGACCAAGAGAGAGGGGATTTTCTGAGAGAGACTCTTTCGACGAGGCCAACAAAGAGAAAGACAGAAGCGAGAGAAAGAGGAGAGAGAAAGAAACCATGAACTTTTCTCTTATGCTATTGAGGGATAGACCATAATAAAAATAAAAAGTGCCTTTCGTAGAGACCCGGGGAGGCAACAGTTTACAAATTAAGCTTATAGCCTATTCTTCTGTACCTTTAAACGGTTGATCAGATTGTGTGTGTGTGTGAGAGCGAGATGTATTAAGTTCGAGAGAGAGAGAGAGAGAGAGAGAGAAAGAGAGAGAGAGAGAGAGAGAGAGAGAGATGAGACAAATCTTAGAGAGAGAAAGAGAGAGAGAGAGAGAAAAAAGAAAAGAAAGAAAGACGCATACAGACAGACAGACAGTTTACATGAGGGAAGGGAAAATGGACTGAGAGGGAGTTGTGTTGAGAGAGTGAGAAGGAGAGAGGAGAGAGATCCTCGGAGAGAGAGAGAGAGGAGAGAGGAGAGAGAGAGAGAGAGACCGAAAGAAAGAAAAGAAAGAAAGAAACAGACAGACAGACAGAGGGAAGAGGGAAAGGAGAGAGAGAGATGAGAGAGAGAGAGGAGGAGAGAGGTCAGGGGGTGAAGGGGTATAGCAGACAGACAGGACCTTCGCAAAAAAAAGACAGACGAGCAGATAGCGATAGACAGACAGAAATGAAATGAAATCTTTATTCTATAAGGCCAAGACCCTCTTTGGAAGAGGGGAACAAAACAAAAACATTATAAACACCATTACATGCACATGCATGAATACATATTCAAGCTATAGTAAGTAATAATCTGCCGCGCTTTAACGCTTGATCAATATAAAATCCTAATTTTCTGACTGTATTACTGTTCGTTGAGGCCAACAAGAGAGATAAAAACAAAAACCATTTGGATTATGAGAGAACTTTGACCAATGAACTTTTTCTCTTATGCTATTGTAAAATAGACACCATAATAAAAATAAAAAGTGCATTTCGTTTTCGACAGCAACTTAACACAGTTTACAAATTAAGTCTTATGGCCTATGGCTTCTGTACCTGTAGTTGTGTGTGTGTGGTGTGTGTGGGTGAGAGAGAGAGAGAGAGAGAGAGAGAGAGAGAGAGAGAGAGAGGAGAGAGAGAGAGAGAGAGACAGAGAGAGAGAGAAATACAGAGAGAGGACAAGAGAGAGAGAGACAAATACAGAGAGAGAGAGAGAGAGAGAGAGAGAGAGAGAGAGAGAGAGAGAGAGAGAGAGAGAGAGAGATGCACACTGCATATAAGCTGGATAGTACTACAGAAAACACAACCCTCCGTCCATTGAAAAACTGCCTGGTAAGGCTCGATCTGCTGTTATGAATCTTGCAGAGGGGTTAATCATCCTCGCATGACACAAATTTAGGTATCATGTCTCCCGCGTTGCTAAAAGACCAAACAGTGAAACGCCAACTGCAGTGTAAGCGCGCTGCCTGGCAGTTTCAGGCACCTTTTGTTCTGCCGGAGAGCGTCAGAAAGGTGAAGTCAGAAAAATCTGCTAGCAATGTTCTGGAGTTCGCAATGGAAATTATGCAGCTCGTGACATTGCCGCCGCCGAAATGTCAAGTACTTTTCGGAAGCCTAAAGGCTGACGTTGTAGTTCGTCATCGGGAATCCCAACCACCTTGCCCCATACAGCAGGGCCGTACGGCCATTGCTGAAAGAAAAAAAAAATTACCGGACTTCACAAGAAACCTTTGAAATGGTGTCAGAAGGGCAAGCTGACTCGATCAGAGGAACTTCAGGGCTTCTGGCACCAGTACAGCTGTTTTTTTTCATTGTCAGGGTTCACGCCCACGAAACGGTTTCACGATAAAAAGAAGACACACACAGACACACGCACACACACACATACACACACACACACACACACACACACACGAAAAGTCATCAACTGCAGGTTCATCTTTGACATGAAACACAAAGTCATCAACTGACATGAACACAAAGTCATCAACTGCAGGGTCATCATGACATGAACACAAAGTCATCAACTGCAGGGTCATCCCTGACATGAACACAAAGTCATCAACTGCAGGGTCATCCTTGACATGAACACAAAGTCATCAACTGCAGGGTCATCCTTGACATGAACACAAAGTCATCAACTGCAGGGTCATTCTTGACATGAACACAAAGTCATCAAC
>JADBJO010014326.1:20000-27500 GCA_016801955.1 Conus betulinus | reverse complement strand
TCCCCAGCACTGGAAGGAAAGTCCCTTTGTGTTGCGTGTTCCATTTGTACCGAACAGATTTGTACTGAACAGAAATCCGTCTGTACTGACATGGCATTCCCCTTGCACTGAATGCTTAAAGTTTAGATGAAGAAGAAGAAGAAGAAGGAGAAGAGGAAGAGGGAAGAAGAAGAAGTTAAGAAGAATAGAAGAAGAAGAAGAGAAAGAAGAAGAAGAAGAAGAAGAGAAAGAAGAAGGCGAAGAAGGAGGAAGAAGAAGAGGAAGGAGAAGACGACGAAGACGGAGGGAGAGAGAGAGAGAGCGAGAGAGAGAGAGAGAGGAGAAGAAGAAGAAGAAGAAGAAGCGAGAAGAAAGAAGAAGAAGAAGAAAAAGAGAGGTCGAGAAGAGGAGAGGAGGAGAAGAGAAGAGGAGGAAGAGAAAGAAAGAAGGCGAAGAAGAAGAAGAAGAAGAAGAAGAAGAAGAAGAAAGAAGAAGAAGAAGGATGAAGAGGAGGAAGAAGAGGAAGGAAAACAAGAAGAAGAGAGAGAGAAAGAGAAGAAGAAGAAGAAGAAAAGAAGGCCATGAGGAGGAGGGACTTCGTTACCTGAGTTCACCTTTTCAGGAGGAGGGACAAGGGACCCTCTTTCCAGGAGACCAAGGGAGAAGACCAGGAGGACAGAACCCCATGAACACCACTTCGTTTACTGCTCACCTTTTCAGTTAAACATTGTCAAAAAATACAAATTGTAAGGACAGTTGCCCGTCACTGTCGACACAGCCTGCATCACCGCCCTGTCCCCATGCCTCTGACCGGCTACTTGCAACAGTGACAGTAATGCTTCAAATCATGTGGTCTGGTCTGTTCCTGTGAAAGTGAGATCGGTACAATTTTTGCACCCCCCCCCCCCCCCCCCCCCCCCCCCCCCTATTGCCTAATAGAAGGCAGCGGTGTAGCCTGGGAATCTCTGACCTTATCTGCTTTCTGGTAATAGTCTGAAATGGCCCAAAGGAAAAAACGATCACCCGGGAGTCGTGAACCAGCGGTATCACCAGAACTAAAGTGTTTCCGAGAGTACAAAGTTCATTTTTTGAATGCTTTTGGAAACAAGAGAAGCAGTTTCACCGTTTGGATCAATATGTGTATAGATCAAGCACAGGAAGTACCGAGAAAAGGAGACGAAGGGCGAAGCGTGGGGAGGAAAATGGGAAGGACGGTGGTAGAGGGAAGAAAAGGGGAGGGTGCATGCAGATTGCGTTTTGTGCAACGAGCAATGCACCAGGGCATTCTGGGATGGGGACCGGAAAACTCATTTTCAGACGGTTTTTTGTACGCAGTTTGGGATTCAAATTTTGCGTGCAATACGGATGCGCACCATTTGTGCCTCCAAGTCCATAAGTATAGTGGAAGCATAGAGGTCTGTGTCTGTGGCAATGCACAACCCAACTGCCGTTATTTGACGACATTTTTGGTAGTTGTGGAAGGCTGACTGAAGGAATAACATGAGCTGCCTCTACCCTCTGGACAAGTCAATTCCATTCCACTGAGAAGAAAGATCGGTTCTGCTTATAAGTTTACAAACTTTACTCCCATCACAATAGTTATAAACTCAGTCTCTGTATGATGAGATGCACTTCTGTATGAGTAAAAAGAAAAAGTATCTGAAAGCCGTTAATTGCAAAGCAAATATTTTTTTTTTTCATCATATACAATTTCTGCATTGAAGATAACGACGAAGTAGTGGAAAGTTCAATTGTGTACTGAAGAGGGGGGACAAAAACAATACACCATTATATACAAATACATAAATATACATTCAAGTCATAGCAATCTGCCGCGCTTTAAACCTTGATCACTATAAAGTGCTAATTTTCTGACTTGTATTACTGTTCGTTGAGGCCAAACAGGACAGATCAACGAAAACCATTTGCATTATGAGAGAACTTTTGAGCAATGACTTTTTCTCTCATGCTACTGTGAAATGGACAGCATAGAGAAGAGAGAGAGAGATGAGGAGAGAGAGAGAGAGAGAGAGAAGAGAGAGAGAGAGAGAGAGGAGAGAGAGAGAGAGAGAGAGAGAGAGAGAGAGATAAGAACTACGAATATTTTCATTGAGGGTTAAAACGGATAAACTATTGCTTTTTTTACACCCAGTGCCCTTAAGAACAACGACAGTAACAAACAATATCAAAATGAACATATACACGATACACAGAAAGAAAACAATGAACAAGCTTATAACGACAAAACATGATTAACATAAATATTACCTAGTATCAAGGGTTGTTATGTGTGTGTGTGTGTGTGTGTGTGTGTGTGTGTGTGTGGTGTGAGAGAGAGAGAGAGAGAGAGAGAGAGAGAGAGAGAGAGAGAGAGAGAGAGAGAGAGAGCGTTTGCAAGAAATGCATAACAGCCCCAAGCCATCCCTTCCACATCATCTCTCTCTGCAGTCCCTTCTCCTGCACACAAACAGGACCCCCCGCTTTTTCACCAGCAGCTTGGAAGGAAAGCCAGCCAAACATTCATTTCACTGGGTTGTCTGCCCTGAGGGACATCATGACTTAATCATCAGCAAACTGCGTACCCTGTGGCCACATCCTGACCCCAGACCATCAGAAGGTTTGTCTCAACGACAGCCTTTGGGAATAAACAAAATGTGTGCAGTAATAACGTCAGGAGAGCACTTTTGTACATGCAGAGACTGGGAGAAAAAGTAACAATACTAGGCCCTTGTGAGTCAGACTAGAGAAGGGACCCCTTCAGATTCTACCACTGAAAGAACGTCAGGACTGGGACAGAATCGGGATGATCAAATCACAAAGATGTGGAATGGGGATATCACAACAGACGTAACCCCTGTGCATGCGTTCACACACATTTCTCTGACACAAAAAAAGGTATACACATGTACAAGCATATGCGCCGCACACACACACACACACACAACACACACACACACACACACATCACACACACACGCAAGCACGCACACGACACACACACACACACACCACACACACGCACGCACACACACAACACCACACACCACACCCCACACACACACACACCACACACGCACGCACACACACACACAACACGCACGCCGCACACACGCACACACACGCACACGCACACACACACACACACCCACACACACCGTAGCTGCATTTTGCGTAATTTTCTCTTCTCACAAAATAAAGTAAATAATCCCAGTTTCAACTTGAAAAATTGATTATACACAACACACGCTACAGACGACAGAACAGACCGATATACATATTAGCATGCGGTGAGCACAAACGTGTGACACACAACACCACACACACACACACACACACACCACACACACACACACTACTCACGCCACACACTCACACACATTACCAACACCGCCACACGACACGCATCACTTATGCTTCACTCTCTATCCGTCCATGACACACCCATGACCCAATTCCACACACATTACACCCCACCATCACACACTTAATTTTGTGACACAACACACTACCACACATCCCACCACACACCACACACCACCACACAACACATGCTGTGGATTTACGACACTTGTCCTCATCTCTCCTTATGTCTCTGTCTATCTCTCTCTCTCTCTCTCTCTCCACCCCCTCCCCCCCCCCCCCCCCCCCCCCCCCCCCCAGCACGATAACGCCAAACTTTTTGGGGGATCATATGCACACGGTTTCATGATGCGATATCTGATGTACAACCACATGAGTGCGACATCACCGACTGTCTTCCCTTACATGCCATGGACTAAACAAGATTGAATGTTGTAATCATCAGTTCTGCGTCACTTTTCCTGCTTTTTTTTGTGAAAAGATGAATTCAGCTTTAAACTCTGTCATGTTTATCTATCCATCCATGCACAACGCTTGCATGAAATTAACACAAAGCCAACGCTCGTCCATAAGAGCACACACACACACCACACAACACGACCCACACACACACACACACACACACACACTCACACACACACCACACACCCGCGCGGCGCGGCGCGCGCGCAACACTACACCGGACAACCGACAATTCATTGTCACATCAGCACACACCCATCACAACACACAACCAACACACCATACACCACACAACCCACCACAACACAACCACGACACACACACACCACACACAACACAACAACACACACACCCACACCACATCACTCACAAACACACAACCACCATCCCTGGGACCCCAAAATTTTTCGCAAACGTTTCCAACAGTCGTTCTTACCCATGACTCATAGATATCGAAACTGAAAAGCGGGAAAACGATGGCAGCTGTGAAACATCTTGTCTGAAAGATCGGATTGTTACGAAGATGTCCAACCATCGACACCATTTGAAATTGTAACCAGTGCTGGCTAGAATACATTAAGTGAGTGTATGTCACGATGATGCTACGTGATTCTATTGGCATGACTCATTGCACTAGCGACACATTTGGCAACAACCAAAAAAAATGAAGTCTTGTTCTTGACCCATTCTCGAGTTGTCCCCCCCCGGTGTATGGGGCTGTTTTGCCCCCGTCCTCTGTTTTAATAACATTTTTGCTACTGCCAAGGGTTTAGGGACGATTTTTTCGCAGATGCACGTTTAGAGAGCGCATGCATTTTTTTCCCCGACCTTGAGATTCTTGAGACGAGATCGAGCAGTATTTGAGCTCAGATCCGACATTGAGTTTACCGCCACCTTCATCACCCCTTGTACCTTGTTACTGACGATGCAGCTTTGTAGCTTTGTCGTTGCAGGTTTTGTGCTGATTTTTCATTTTGTGTTGATCTTTCTTTTCTCTTATATTTTTTTTCCCCCACTCCTTTTTCTTATTCTTTGTACTTCCTCACCTTTTTGCCACTTCTTTTCTTTTTGATTTTCTTTCTGCCCTTCTGTCCTTTCCCCTATCTTTTTGCCTTTTTCCTTTCCTTCCCTTTTTCCCCTTTTCTTCCCTTTTTCTTCTTTTTCTCCCCCTTCTTTTCACCTACCTCTTTCTTCCATTACTTCCTTTTCATTATTTTACCCCTTTTCTCAGCCCTTTCCCCCTTTTTCCCCCGCCCTCTTCCTTTTTTTTCCTCCCTTACCTTTTTTTCCAATCCCTTTCTTACTTCTTTCTCTCTTTTCCTTCCCTCCCCCCTTTCATCCTCTTTGCTTTTTCCCTTTTCTCTTCGCTTTTCCCTTATCCCCTTTCTCCCCCCCTTCTCCTCTTTCCTCCGCACCTTTCTCTTTTTTGTTCTTTCTCCCTCTTTCTTTTTTCTTTTCTACCTGCCATGCTCCTCCCCCCTTTTTTTCTTCCTCTTTCCTCCCCCCCCTTTTTTTTCCCTCACCTTTTTCTCCCCCCTCCCTCTTTTGCCCCTCTTCACCCTTTCCCTTCTTCCCCTCCTTCTTTCTTTTTTCTTCCTTTTCCTCCCCCCCCTCTTTCTTCTCCTCCTTCCCTTTTTTTTTTTTTCCCTCCTTCCCCCTTTCTTTTCCGTCCCTATCCCTTCCTCATTTTTCTTCTTTTCTTCCTTTTTCCCCGTCCTTTTTTTCCCCCTTTTCGCCTTCTTCTTTTTTTTTTCCTCCCACTTCTTTCTCTTTTCCCCCTCTCCACCCTTCTCCTTTCCTCTTCCCTTTCTTTCCCCCCCCCCCTATCCCCTTCCTTTTTCCCTTCCTTTTTCCCTTCTCCTCCCCCCTTCTTTTTCCTTTCCCCCTCCCTTTCTTTTCCCCTTCTCTCTTTCCCTTCCCCCCCCTCCTTTTTTCTTCTTTCCTTTTTCCCCTTTTTCCCTCCTTTTTTTTTTTCCCCTCTCTTTTTTTTGTCCATCCACCTCCGCTTTTTTTCTCTTTTTTCCTCCTTTTCCTCCCCCCCTGTTTTTCTTTTCCCTTTCTTCCTTCTTGCCCCTCCCTTTCCCCTTCCCCTTTCTCCTCTTCCTCCCCTTCCCCCCCCTTTTCTCCCTTTTTCTCCCCCCCTCTTGTCCCCCCTCCCCTCTTCCCCCTTTTTCCCCCTCCTCCCTTTTCCCCCCTCCCTTCCTCCTGTTTCCCTTTTTTTTTTCTCCTCCCTTCCCCCTTTCTTTTTTTTTCCTTTTCCCCTTCCCCCTTCCTTATTTCTCCCCCCCACCCTTTCCTCCCCTTTTTTCCCCCCCTCCTTTTTTTTTTCTTTTTCCCCCCCTTCCCCCCCCCCTTTTTTCTCCCCCCCTGCTCTTTCTCCTGGCCCTTTTTTCTTTCCTCCCCCCTTTTTTTCTCCTCCTCTCCTTTTTTTCTCCTTCTTCCTTTTTTTCCCCTTCTTTTTTTTTTCCCTTCCTTCCCCTCCTTTCCCCCCCTTTCTTCCCCCTCCCACCCCTTCCTTTCCTCCACTTCCCCCCTTCCCTTCCCTTCCCCCTAAAGGTTTCTTTTTTTTTCCCCTTCCTCTTTTCCCGGTCCCTTTTCCTTTCCCTTTTTCCTCCTTTCCCTCCCTCTTTCCCTCCTCCCCTTCTCCTAACTTCCCCCCCCCCCCATTTCCTTCCCATTCCCCCCCCCCCCCTCCCCCCCTTCTCCTTTCCCCCCCTTTCTTTCCCCTTCCCGACCTTTCTTTTCCTTTTCCCCTCCCTTTTTCTCCACCTTTTTCCTTTTGTCCTTTTCTTTCATCCTCCTTCTGTCTCCCTATCCTCTTTCCTCCTTTCCCCCCCTCTTTTTTCCCCTTTTTTTCACCCCCTCCCCTTTGTTTTTTCCCCTTTCTCTTCCCCCCCTTTCTCCCCTTTTTTTTTTCCTCCCCTACTTGGTTTCTTTTCCTTCTATCTTTTAAACCTCCCTCCCTTCCCCCTTTTTCCCCTCGTTTTCCCCCTTTCCCCCCCTTCTCCCTTTCTTTTTTTTTCCCCTCCCCTTTTTTTTTTTTTCTTTCTCCTTCCCCCCCACTCTTTCCTTCTCTCCCCCCCCCCTCCCCCCGTTTTCTCTCTTTCTCCCCTCTTTTTTTCCTAATCTTTCTCCCCTTTCTTCCTTTGCCCTTTTTGATTCCCCCCCGTTCTCCTCTCCCCCCCCTTTCCCTTTTTTTCTACTTTTCTCCATCTTCTCGCCCCCCCCTCCCCCGCTTCTCCTTTCTCCCCCACTTCATTCCCTTATATTTCTTTTCCCCTCCTCCCTTTTTAGTTCTCCGTTCCTTTTTTTTCCTTCCCCCTTCTGATCCCTCGTTATTTTCTCCCCCCTTTTTTACCACCCATTCCTCATGCCTTTTCTTATTCCTCCTTTATTCCTTCTCTTTTCTCTCCCCTCCCGCCTTTTTCTTCCTTTCCCCTCCCCTTCCTTCCTCTCCCCCCCCGCAGATTTTTTTTGTGTACATGCACTGTTCAAACGGCCTTCAACCCGCCATATTACACCACCTCAGGACAGATCATTTTATGGTTATGTATGCACAGTAGAGAAAGAAGAGCGAGAGGTCATGCGAGACGAACGCGGATGCTGACGACCGGGTTCGTGACGGATTGCGAGGCAGAGCAGCTCGAGCGGTCTTTTTGGCCGTCAGGTTTTTCTTTGACGATTGTGCGTACTGCTTTG
>JADBJO010014326.1:10000-12500 GCA_016801955.1 Conus betulinus | reverse complement strand
TGACTCTCCCGTTCCAGATCACAAATCACGATACAGTGATTGATCTGCCCGGCACGTTCCCAGATTGCGGATTCCAGATCGTTTGACGCAGGAATGAACAGGCGGAGTGGCGCCAGAGATGAATGAGTCAGATAAGAATGGCGGAAGATGGCCCGCATGTAACGGTGCGGAAGAATGCAGCAAGAAATGCATATTCCATGAAAAAAAAGGAGATGGAACGGACATCGTCCAAAAGCAGGACTTGGTGGAACCAGAATTAGAAAGGAGGAGATTGACGGAGAGAGCAGGGGGGGGGGGGGGGAGGATGGAAATGGGGAAGGAGATGAGGAAGGGGGGGGGGACTGGGGTTGTGGGGGGGGAGCAGGGGGAGGGTAGATGTTTCGATCTACATATCTCATCTTCCAAACGGCAGATTGATATCACCCCGATATTTGAATGTCTCAGGCACCAACTTACTGGATATAACTACAAACATCTCCGTGGCTCAGTGGTTAGCGTTGTGGGCTTCCATGAAAGTTGCAGATTCGAGTGTCAGTGTAATGTTTCACTTCCTCTTTCAAAGTAAAACTGGCCAAAAGCAATCTTCCTTTTAGAGTTGAACAACAACAACAACAACAACAACAACAACAAGTGCAAATGCAACTGAAATACACATTCAACAAATTACACGAGATTTAACGACAGGATAAGATTTACCCTGATGTAGCTCTTTAACGGTCAGCAAAATAACTGACCATAAATTACATTCTCTAATATTTGCCACGCATCTGCAGATCTGTAGATCATTTACTAAAAATCACACTCCCTGATACTTTCCCATCGCATACAAAGTTATTGATTACAAACTACAAATTACACCCCCTGATATTTTCTCACAACTGTCAAATCTATAGATAAATAACTGCAAATCACACTCCCTAACGTCCGAGAAGACGTAATAGTTCGATCATCATTTTAGTGTCAAAGAAGATATAATTATATTAATTCTTTTACTATAAAATGCGAAAAAAAAAACTGATGATATAATTGTCATTTTAGTGACGAAGAAAACATGATATGGTTGTTATTTTCGTGACGAACGAGATATGCCAATAACATTGTTGTTTTAGTGATAAAGAAGATGTAGTTAGCATGTTTTCACTCAAATGACGAAGAAGATATAAGAATGTAACTGACGCTTTAGTGATTAAGATGATGTTGTAATGTTACCGTTATGTCAGTGACAAAGAAGGTCTAAGAGTGCGACATCTACTTTAATGATAAATAAGATACAGCTATGCCATTGAAATTTCAGTGACGAAAAAGACATAACGGTGTGACTGCTTTTTTTGTGATGAATACGTTATAGTGTGATCGAGTGATAAAGACGATATTGCAATGTTATTGTTATTTTAGAGCGAAGAAACGATACTCAAAGGCAACTGCGCCCATAAACCTACCCCCGAATATCTGAGTGCAGCTGCCGTGTGTCCGTGTTTCTCTGAGGATCATGGAGACATATAGGGTGCAAGCTTCCATCTCTTATCCTTCAAAACATTGACCTACGACAACAAACAGAACCCCTCGCTTTGTTTTCCCAATATCTCTTCCACTAGAACTCCATGTTGATCTTGCCATCTGGAAAGGCTGCTTCGTCGTCCTAATCATCAACATCCTTCTTCTCCTCATCTCTCTCTCTCTCTCTCTCTCTCTGTCTCTCTCTCTCTGAGTGCGTGTGTGAGTGAGTGAGTGAGTGAGTGAGTGTGTGTGTGTGTGTGTGTGTGTGTGTGTGTGTGTGTGTGTGTCTCACTCTCTCTCTCTCTCTGGTGTGTGTGTGTGTGTGTGTGTGTGTGTGTGTGTGTGTGTGTGTGTGTGTGTGTGTGTGTGTGTGTGTGTGTGTGTGTGTGTGTGTGTGTGTGTGTGTGTGTGTGTGTAGGTGTGTGTGTGTGTGTGTGTGTGTGTGTGTGTGTGTGTGTGTGTGTGTGTGTGTAGGTGTGTGGTGTGTGTGTGTGTGTAGGTGTGTGTGGTGTGTGTGTGTGTGTGTGTGTGTGTGTGTGTGTGTGTGTGTGGTAGGTGTGTGTGTGTGTGTGTGTGTGTGTGTGTGTGTGTGTGTGTGTGTGTGTAGGTGTGTGTGTGTGTGTGTGTGTGTGTGTGTGTGTGTGTAGGTGTGTAGGTGTGTGTGTGTGTGTGTGTGTGTAGGTGTGTGTGTGTGTGTGTGTGTGAGAGAGAGAGAGAGAGAGAGAGAGAGAGAGTCTGTTTCCTTCTGCCTCTCTCTCTCTCTCTCTCTCTCTCTCTCTCGTATCAACTGAGGTCAGCAACCTGTTTGAGGATCACTGACAGTATCAAAACTGCACATTTTAATCTGAATCAGGGTGCAAGGCCTGATTTCTGGGAGGATGACCTGTTTTCTCCTGTGATGTCACACAACAGTCTGGCGAGTGGCACACAGTCCAGGAGAATCCTGGAGGACGTTATATCTCCCTGCTCCTCCGTCCCCAACTTCCAGCCCGTCTTTTCAGTA
>JADBJO010014326.1:0-2500 GCA_016801955.1 Conus betulinus | reverse complement strand
TCTCTTCCACCTCATTCAGTCCCTTCTCCCTAGATCCTCCTCCTCCTCCTCCCTCATCTTCTTCCTCTAAATTCTTCTTTTCATCTTCCTCACATCTCTTCCTCAGTCCCTCCTTCCCTCCCAAGTCCTTCTTGACCTCCTCCTCATCCTCCATCTTCCTCCCTTCAGTCCTTCTTTCTCCCTCTTCTGTAGTCCTTCTCCTTTCTCTCCTTTCTCCTTCTTTTCTCAGTCTTCCTCCTCCTCCTCCTTCTCTTTCTTCTCCTGTACAGCTCGGTCCTTCTCCTCACTGTCTTCTCTTCTTTTCAGTCCTTCATCTCCTCAATGTTCTTCTATGTTAAGTCTGCCACCTCTTTTTCTTTTTTTTTTTTTTTCTTCCTTTGGTAGGTTCTCCCTCTCCTCCTGTTTCCTCGCTTCCTAACGCTCCCCTTTCGCTCCATTCTGTTTTATAGTCCTCGGCCTCCTCCTCCTCCTCACTCCTTCTCATCCTCCTCCTCCTCCTCCTCTGTGTTTCTCTTCTTCAATCTTCCTCTTCGATTTTATCCTTCCTTGATCAGTCTCCTCACTCCTGATTTTCAACGGTCTTGTTCGTTTCTTCTGCTCTTCTCCAGTCTGTCTTTACATTTCTTTGCCCTTCTTTTCTATTTCTTGTGTGCGGGCGCGCGCGCGCGCAAAATTCACACATGCAATCGCGCCACACACGCACACACTGGTACAACACACATGGGCCTGTGCCTGCACACCCATGCGCGCACACACACACACACACACACACACACACACACACACACACACGTGCACACTCACCGCACACACTTACCATGAAAATAATGGCACAGCTAATGCTGTTATTAGGTAGGTTACTCAAGGCCTGAGCAACGCGTTGGGCTAATGCGTGGGTCAGACGTCTGCCACCAGATTCTCTTTTTGTCATTCTCTCCTCTTAGTCATTGACTCATTTATCGTTCAGTTTTAGATTACGCACAGTGTGGGTCTCGAAAACTTAGCGGATGTGGTGTGGCCTATATAGACAAGTCCGCACTCAAGCTCGAACTGCAAACTCCTCACTTCTGCTCTTCTACGTTTGTCTTCCCCTCACCTGTTCTCCTCGTATTCAGTCCTGTTCCTACTTCCGCCTGCTGTTTCGTCTTCTTACTTCTGCTCCGTCGTCAGTTGTTCTCCTTATTTCTTTCTTCTCTTAGTAACAATGAGGACGGTTTCTTTAGCGCCCATCCCAACAAACGTAGGCCATGGGTCACTTTACAAGTTTTACAAACTAATATCTAAAATCTGCTTAGCACACACACACACCACACAACACACACACACACACACGCGCGCGCTCGCGCGCGCGCACACGCACACACACACACACACACACACACACCCTAGCACACACTGCCACATACAGAGACATAGATACCGTATAACACGGTGAACAGCTGATTCGTACACGAGCAAAGTGCACAAGTGATATAAAACAGTTTAGTAATATTTCAGGTGGCATTCTGCAACTAGCGTTTCAACAGACACGTTGAAGTGCAGACTTCAAAGTCAGGAAGGAAGGGGCATAACGTACGTGGAAAGGTAACCAATTCCAGGCTATCGCCGCAGAAAATGAGAATGCCCTAGAACCGTGCTGAGGGAATTCTAAAAATTCGGTCATTAGAGGAAGAACGGAGGGAAACAGGTAGGAATATATATTTGAAGAGGTCAGAGAGATAGGCTGGTGCTTCAGCTGTGATAATCTTAAAGCAACGACACGCAGACCTATATTGAATTCTGTGCTCGATTTTGAGCCAGGGCAATTTCTTAAAGAAATACGAAAATATTGATGTTGTTTTGGCGCCCTGCAGATAAGGCGAGCGGCTGAATTTTGAAACATTTGTCGCAGCTGGAGTGAAGCTGCGGGGTTCACCGAGGAGAAGAGCGCCACAATCATCTAGTTTTGACAGGATGCACGAAGACAATCCACCCTTTCGTGGCCTGTCCTGTAGGGAAAGGTCTGAGTAGAGCTGAGGCGACAAGAGTTCAAAGAAGGCTGCTTGAAGATTTTGGCTATGCGCTGTTGCAGTGTGAGATCAGAGTCCAATAGAAGACAAGATCACAAACAATTGCCATGAATGAGCTGGCGGGTGGAGCCTAGGGGCTACTGGCGGACGACGACGGGGTGTCTGAGCCCAGGGAGTAGTTTATAAACGGGTAGCCTCTGCTTTCATCATCATTTAATGTCAGCTGATTATTATACATCCACTGTTTGATATCAGAAAACGCAATCCTGGAAGATTTGTTTGACGAGATAGTAGTCTATCAAGAGTGTCAGAAACTCGTTCAAGCTTGAGTGTCATCAGGCGAACATTTCTGATGAAACGACCGATCTGTTAATGGTCCCAGCCGGGGCGCCGGTGTTGACATATATTAAAAAAACAGCACAGGAACTAGCCCAGAAAATGGGGAAACGCCAAATCTGATATATTTTAGAAGAGTTTCTCGTGATAATGGG
>JADBJO010014325.1:0-48178 GCA_016801955.1 Conus betulinus | reverse complement strand
TAACGCCATCAAGATGTAAGAAGCAGGAGACGGAAATATCCTGTGTTTCATCAAACATCTGGACTGCATGCACAGTTTCTGCTCATCGACTCGTCGTGACATTGGGTTTGGGTCACACACCTTATATAGGAACAGACACTACCGGACAACAGCAATATACCGACCCAACTGGATGTTCACAAAATATTCCTCACTCCTGTCCTGCAAACTCATCTGTAAAGTCTACACACCAAGCAGGGTGCTTACACCATGTTAGTTCACCATCTGCATGGTAAATAAGGAACCAGACAGGCATCATAGTCTCATTGCCCAGACGTGCAGACGATTTCTCAGAAACAGTAATCCGTGGCTTCTGGTTGACCACATCCTTGTGCTTGTTGGACCTATGATAAAAAATGTAAAAGCTCCAAACATCATTGTCACAAACTGTGATAACATACCTCTCCTGTGGCACTACAATTGTGTGGATGGCAATGAGATCGATTTTATATGGTAATGGTGCTTTGATTGTTTCCCTTGAATTCACAAACACCCCCAAAGTTTGCAGAGGGGGAACTACGGTACAAATATGAGGCTTCAAAACTGTAGCTTAAAATCATAAGGCCCATGAGACTCAAATTCTTTATTTCTGTGCTAAACATTTTCTTCCTGCCTTCTGTAGTTGCCATGAAAACTGAAGAGAGTGATAATAGGCAACATTGTCTTCAGTAATGACATGTCTATATGACGCAGGAAGTGACATATCATTGATGGAAGGTCAACCAAAAGATGATTTACCCCTTTCTGGGTGTATCCTTGACGTGTTTCGAAGCACACCATACCAGTCATTTAAACACTTTGGAACACTCACAATGCCCCTCCCAGTGATTCACAGTAAACATTAGCCTGCTTATTGTTTACCATCGACTGAGATTTGACAAACCTGTAGCAATGGTCACATAAAGCCACCAGACCATGACAATCAGAACTGCTGAAGAGGCAGTGCCCTGTCTCATCCCGCCCGTCTTCACACTCTGTCTTCAAATTACACTCCAGGTGATGACGAATGTAGGATAGTACTCCACAGAACAGTTCCACAACCACTGGCGGTTCTCTGAAATGTACCGTTGTCTGGTATAAAAGGAAAACCAGAGTTGAAAACAGCTTGTATTGACGCATTTGTACGTAAAAACAAGTAAAGTGCATCTGAAACATTCAGAACATGTGCAAAGTTTGACTCTGGATCACGTATGTCCCAGACTTTATCAAACGACCTCACACAATGGCCAAGAACAGGATCATGCATTTTTGTAACAATGATGCAGCTCAATGTTTGTCCGCACTGGCACCAGTTCCTTGAAACTGATCATGATAACGTGCCCAGCAGTGGACATGCAAGGTCCTGAGCAGAAATGTTTTGTCAGAAGTATCACTTAAATTCCCTCTGGCTGTAATGTACCCAGATGATGGCGACATCATTACAAGAATCAAATGTGCAGGATATGAAGGTATACTGTGTGAACAGTTGTTCAGCCCTGAAACATTTTCACCATTACCTCTCTCTCTCTCTCCTCTCTCTCTCTCTCTCTCTCTCTCTCTCTCTTATTGAATCGCAAGCCACATATGCTATTCTACTAACACAGTGAAATGTTCAATTGTTCCCTTATTTTCATTGTTAGACAGTAAGCGTTAGTTTCCATGTTATTGATATAGTATGGGTCAGCCTCTAGAATTGCTTCGAACTCTTTTTTATTTACAGTAGCAAGTGTCATAAATACTCCTCCATCTTTGATTTTTCAACGGGTCTGGAATCACCAGGCAGTAATTCACGTAAACATAGTAACTACGATTCTGTCATGATGAATGTGGTTGAAGGTTTGAAGAACAATGGAGTGAACGAGCACACACACACACCAGACATGCAGCAGTAGCTGCAGCGGCAGCAGCAGCAGCAGCAGCAGCAGCAACAGCAACACCACCACCAATAGCAGCTGCCTGAAATTAAGTTTTAACGATGCTAAAGAAAATCTGAAAGCCCTCACAAACCATTTCAATCAAACAATGACTGACGCAGCAACAGAGGTTCCAGGAATAAGCTGATGGAATTGAAGTCATCACGTGTGACCCCAGAAAGAGCTTAAAATCACACACATAGAGAAAGAGGGGGAAACATAGCACTGAAACGAAAAAGATCAGTAAGTAAGATTTGAAGACGCCAAGGTTTGAAAACGTTGAGGACAATTTAGACAGCTACGACACAAAGAAACCTTTTCAGACTTTAAACTAAACTGCCAAACAGAAACGAAGTGAAAAAGTCAGTAAAATTAAGGTATTTATGGAAACTGCCTCGCACACGAAGATAAAGCAAAGAGATGGACTAATATTTTTCTGAATTTAACTAACAATGGAAAGAAGATCCAAGGTAATTAATACTACAGGCTTCATCCAAGTTTACTAACACCATTTGCTGCATCAAAATTCGCTAACACTGCATAATTCATCAAATGAGGAATCCTTTCCAGTAATCCGTGGAAAAGCCATAGCTTATGAAACTGCTGAAATGTTGGAAGGCCACAGGCATCAATAGCATCTGAGCAGAATTACTAAAACACCTTTTTTGCTGTCCCATCTTCTGTGCCACCTCGGTGGCACTGCACCCACGCTGCTCACTCTGACCCCACGTCCACAGCCCGACCCGTCCTGGCGCAGCCCCAGCGCTGGCAATCCACAGGGAGCAGTCAATGTCAAGTCGTCAAAGGACAACCCACGGGAGGAGACACTGCACTGCTGCCGGTCAATTGGTGGTGTTCAGTGGCGCCTGTTCTGATCTGACACACGCAGGGCACCACCTACTAAGCCTGCTACTGATGACAATAATGCTTAGTTCGCAGAGCCGGCATGAGTGAGCTCTCCCTCCAGAAGGCGCCACCACGTCCGTCCCATCGACAGCCTCCAATGAACTTGCCGATACCGGTGGCCCCCAACGAATATCCAACCAAGGCCATGGACGTGGAGAGGACATGGAAACTGAGTCACGGTGAGAGCAGGGCATGAAGGGCCACAGAATGTGAGACTTTTTTATGCTGTTCGATGAGAATGAGGATGATGAAGATGATGCTACGGATTTACTTTTCGATCATTCTGCAGACAGGGCTGCACTCTTCGCTTACTTTTATATCGTATTCAGGCATCAACCAGGCCCAAGAGATACAAACACCTGCAGTGTTGGTCAGGAAATTTGAGCAACACTCAGAAACGCATCCATTAAATGGAGAAAACTCGACTGTATGGTCCCAGTCTTTTCAGTTGAGCCCGTAGCAAACTTTGCCTGTCAGGGCATTAAAATCCCACATGGATCTGATGGGAATCAAACCAACGACCTCCCAGCCGCGAGTCCGCCACACTGACCATTTCGCCACGGCGGTTGGTTAAGAGTTTCGTTCTTCGTTGTGATATGATCACCAACAATGTTCTTACATGTTAGTACTATCATTATCTGGTTGCTATATCTGATAAAGCGAATCACAATACGTTTCTCAATGACAGTAATCTGCTGGTGCCTCAGTCCAGCCTGCAACGTTCTGGAAGCTGTGGGGAATCAAAAGAGAGAGGGCGAGTCCGTTTTTTGATAATCAACGAACGGCTTCTCCCTCTTCCTGTCCCCCTGCCCTAGTGAACAGAAGTAGGGTTTTGCACACTGTTGGCCTTGTGCGTTGTGCCGTGTTCCTTCTCATGTGGCAGCTGTGGAACATCCTGCTTTGGGAGAGACTAGCTGATGCTCTGCGTCTCCTTTCTTTTGCCCTTATCCGAAGCTCTGTCCTCATTTGGAAACTTTTTTCCCCACGTACTTACTTCTTCCATGGTGTTCACTGTATCAACATTTGCTACAGAAAGGCATAGTGTGTGTGTGTGTGTGTGTGTGTGTGTGTGTGTGCGTGTGCGTGTGTGTGTGTGCGCGCGCGCGCATGGGTATGTTGAGGTGAGCGTGTGCGCGCGCGTATGTGCACATGCGCACGTGTGTATGCGTGCCTGTCTGTGAATGTACAAAGATGCCCATCTTACCCAAATGTCTACTGCTTTTCAACACTAAAAACTAGGCACGTCTGTATATGCAGATATTCTCCCTGCTGTCTATCAAATAACTGTGCAATGCATATCTCTGTCATTAAACACGGCATCCATCCCAACAGCATGTGTCTCAAGTAGCCTCTGACAATCAAAGTCCCGTTCTTGGCCTTCTGTAACGTGTAAGCTTTAAACCCCAAACAGAACCGCTTTTTACAAGGAGCAAAGACAGAACAGTAGTGATTTAAAGCCTGTTGTTTCGGATGAATGGAACTTGACAAACCAGGAACGTTGGTTAATCCAGGAGAACCAGGAACGGTAGTTAATCTAGGAGAACCAGGAACGTTAGTTAATCTAGGAGAAGGCAAACACTGATTTCGAATTATTCCTGCCATGTGGGTACCCCCATTTGTGTTAGAAAGGCGAAAGGAGTAAATCCCGAAAGAAAATCTGGAGTGGAGCCTTGACAGTGGTCTGGTGATGAACTTCATCTTCATTCTGGCGGCTCCTGCAGCCAAGTCGGGGGGGTCATGGTCTTATGTCCTGCTGTCTCGTTTGCTGCAGTGGCCAGCTGGAATCAAAGAGCTCGGGCAACCTACAGCTTCCATATACGTTTTTAAAACATAGAATCCAGTGACTCTATTTTCTCTGCTTTGCAAAGTCCCAGGGAGATGGGACAGTGGCCACAGTAGCTCATGTCACATATCACTGGCAGCAACAGTGGCTGATGTCACATATCACTGGCAGCAACAGTGGCTGATGTCACATATCACTGGCATCAACAGTGGCTGATGTCACACATCACTGGCAGCAACAGTAGCTGATGTCACACATCACTGGCAGCAACAGTGGTTGATGTTACACATCACTGGCAGCAACAGTGGCTGATGTCACATATCACTGGCAGCAACAGTAGCTGATGTCACATATCACTGGCAGCAACAGTGGCTGATGTCACACATCACTGGCAGCAACAGTGGTTGATGTCACACATCACTGGCAGCTACAGTGGCTGATGTCACACATCACTGGCAGCAACAGTGGCTGATGTCACACATCTGCACCAGTCCATCATGGTAGGAAGGACGTTCTTTACTCATTTGCAACAGGGCAAGTACTCTGCAGCCACCTTGGCGATAGAGCAGTCCTCTTTACATAGAGTGTAGCCCCACCCCACCCCCACCCCTTCGTGTGCAAAAGGGTTTACAAGGTAAGAGATCCAAAGAAAGCTTGCCTCAACCCATCCTGTTGGCGTAGTGCAGCTGCCTCCACATCTGCGGTCAAAATTCGAAAACAATTTCCTCAAAAGGTTCAAGAACCACCCACGGGAAACACATTTCATGTGATGGAATCTGGAGCATCATAACCCTTTTAGACAGAAAAACGTGATGAACGAGTACGTCAAACGGCGATGGTAGGCCATGAGCTGACAAATAGAATACTGACATGTCGACATCGTTTCTCTCAGCAAGTAACGCCTGGGGGACTTAGGAGAATGCAGAGATATCGGACCTGGATGCATGTTGTTTTGTCAATAAAGTCACTTCATGAGTGTAGGAAGCAGGGTGTGGGTTCGCCAAGTGAACATCACTTGTGAAATGCTAGGAGTCTCTCCAAAATGGAATTAGTGATCATCCGATGATAATGAGAATGTCCTTGATAGGAAAGCATCTCATTAGTGTGTATGCCTTAACCATCAGCTGCATCCAGAATAAATTAAGAATATATATTTTCCAGACTCTCACACGGGTCTACTCCTTGTCGTGATTTGGGAGCTTGCGTACCTCTTTGACCCAGAGAGCTACACACCAGTGGGAGCGTATGCTCCTGGTATGGCCACCCAAGCTGGGCAGGTCGAAGGGTAGAGGTCAGACTAGTGTAGACCAACTCTTCCGGAGGTCAAAACGGGTTTGCGTAGGGCTAACACCTCTTCCTAGAAAAAAAATCAAGTTACAGAAGCATCGACAACATCAAACCCAGACATTCACCTGGGAGAGGAAGGGTCTCCATCCCAGAGACTCATGACATCAGGCAGTGAAAAGCCGAGAGGAAGCTGTCAGACCGACCCTTGTCCTGACCCCCAGGAAAACAATAAGAACAGCCACTTGGAACACCAGGACGGTGTACGGAGTGGGCAGAACCATCCAGTTAGCAAGAGAGATGAAGACCTACAAAATAGGAGTCCTAGGACTGAGTGAGACAAGGTGGCTACAGACAGGACAGCTGAGACTTTCATCAGGAGAACTGCTGCTGTACCCGTGACACACAGAGGACGGAGCCCCCATATTAGGCCATGAGTTGGCCTATACCCCCCCCCCCCCCCTTCATTCCCCTAGGGATTTTTGTACATGATAATGGCTCAATAGCTTGACCATTTTACTACACGAATCAGGTTGTCTGCAAGTCAGCAGCTGCTGTTTGTGTCTGTAGGACCAGTTCTAGCACGTGCACCCTCCGAACCTCATCGCACTGTCCACGGTTTACATCGTACTGACATTGTCTCTTTATAATTGGCTGTTTTAATAAGAAAAGGACAATTTCTACAAATTCAACCTTTTTATCTTGTTTTCTCTGGGCTGCTTTTTTTAATAGAGTCCTCAGCTGTTTTTATGACACATTTGACCAACCTTTTTTTTTTATTGTTTGATAGCATTCTAATTCGGGTTTCTGTAGTGTGTCGCAGTGATCTCACCTGCATCCAGTTATGGCAGATGAGAAACCTCTGACACTGAAATCCAGCAAGGCTTCCGGAAGAGAAAACGAAGACTGTGGGTCCAGTCTGCATCATTCACTTTCAGCAGAATAAAAGAGACTGCAAAGTAAGACAGCTTTTTCTGAGTGTGGCTTCAGGAAAATCAAAGAGGCAGCTGAGGTCAGAAAAAAAAACATGGCAGTGAAAGTGAACGGTTGACTGACATTTGTTCCCAGATACCAGATGAATACATTCCGCATCAACAGGGTTATCATAGGTGGTGTTACACTAATTTTACAAATATCTCCAGGCTTTTGAAATGAAAGCATCCACCCGGGGAGGGAGAAATCAAGTTCCTCAAAGAAACCAAGAGCAATAAACCCAACGGCGATCAGAGTGTTGTTGCCTGCTGACAAAATTTTTTGTGATACGAATCGTATTACAAAGAAAAGACATGTTGAAAGGTTGGTCAAATGTGTCACAAAAACAGCTGAGGACTCTATTAAAAAAGCAGCCCAGAGAAAACAAGACCAAAAACAGTCTTTTGAAGGTGCAAGACATTGACTTGGTTGCTCAAGAAGCACATTATCACAGCTCATGTGGTACAGATTACACTAGAGAGGATGATAGGAACCAGAGAACCATCAAAGATGCCCAAACCATTGAAAAGCAAGCTGCACACAAAGCTGCATTCTACCATATTGTTCAACATGTGAAGGACAGCATTATTGAAGGAAGCAATGTAGAACGGATGACCATGTTAAGAGAAAATTATCAGCAATACATGCTTGAAAGTACACCCCAGCATTACAATGAAAATTACAGAACATGCAAGCTAAAGTCCAAGCTGGAAAAAGAATTTGGCAACCAAATACAGTTCTGGCAACCTAATTACAGAAGTGAACTCGTCTATTTATCAGTTGTTCCCAAAGGTCAAGTAGTTGAGACAGCGTTTGAGACTGCTGCCTCTGATTCCAAGAGGCTGGAGGAAGCTGCTCTAATTCTCCGCAGGATCATTCATTGTGCTCAGCGAGAAGCCCAGCCAATGCCCTGGCCTCCCTCAGCCAGTTTTCTGCTGAGTGATGCTATCAGTCCACCACCTTACTCCCAAGAGTTTATTTCAGTACTCATTACAGGAAAGAAAGGACAGGAGTCATCAGAAAGAAATCAAAGATTGGCCAAGTCCTTTTCCCAAGACCTTTGTCAGGCTGCATCAAGAGGTCAGTGGCTGATGCCAAAGCATCTTCTTCTTGGCATGACACTTCGGCACCTCACAGGGAGTGCTGAAGTGATCACTCGGATCCATCGCTTCGGAAACTGTGCTTCTACTCGTGCATCTTAGAGCTGGAAACAGCAATCTGCAAGGACATTGATGACAGAGAGACAGTTCTTCCCCCATCAATCAGACCAGACAGGAATGTGGTCACACATATGTGTTGGGACAATTTTGATTTAAATGAAGAGACCCCATCTGGCGCAGGCACAACACACACTGCTCATGGACTGACTGATTATTCAGGAGGTTGCAGAGGGCAGTGCAGATGCCTTGGCTGGAATTCCTGCTTCTTTGCCTAGAACTAAAGATCGATCAGTCACAAGCAGATCAATAGTGCTTGAGCCGTGCTTTGCAAAGAGCAAATGTGAACCGAATTTAGCAGTTACACTGACAGAAGCACCTCACATGGAAGAATCTGTAAAGTCATCTGACATTCTGTGGATGCGCAGCAGGGCTCTGGCCAAGGATAGTGCACAGACAGTTCCATCTTGGGCTGGATGGGTTTCTCTCACAGCAAGCAGTGCACAAAGCAGCTCCAACGAATCAACAGTGGAGTATATGCCTCCTGTCTTCGCTCCTATCACTGACAATGCAACAGTGCAGCATATCTTGCGCATATTGCAAGAAGTTTCCAAGCAGGTGGGCCAGCAGTAAACCATAGTGACATTTGACCTGGCGGTGGCAAAGAAAGCCTATTCCATTGTGTGGCAGAACCCACAAGAGTTTGGTAACATCATCATCAGAATGGGCGCATTCCACCTCACTTGTGCCTACATGTGTGCTTTGGGAAAAAGCCTGAGGTGCAGTGGATTCAAAGAAATTCTTGTTGAGTCAGGTGTTTGTGCCAGTGGGTCAATAGAGAAAGTCATGACTGGCAAGCACTACAACAGAGCTCTTAGAGTTCACAAACTTGTCTTGAAGCCCTTGAACGTCTTCTTCTACAGGCATTTGAATCGTCAGAGAAGGACTTTTTTGATGAAAGAAGAAAGAGCAGTGGTTCTACGCCTTTCCATGGATCCATCAGAAGACAGACTGTCAGAAGCTCTCACAAATGACAGCTGCAAAAGGATACTGTCCCGCATGTCACGCTTCAGAGAGCGAGTCAGACAAGGAGAACTTGGAAAAACAGCCCAGTTTTGGTTGAACTACATGGACAGAGTTTGGCACATTCTTCAGCTTCAAAGAGCCACCAAAGAAAACAACTGGACTCTTCACCTTACAACTTTGGAGAACATGTGCAGTCTATTTTTCAGCTATGATCATCAGAACTATGCCAGGTACACAGCAGTGTACTTGCAGTCTATGCTGAATCTGCCTACATCCCATCCTGGAGCAGAACAACTTCTCAAAACAGCGGATTCACTGTCAACAGATCAGCTGTTCCCTCTTTACAGAAATGCAGTAGACATCATCATCAAACAGACAATAAACCGACATGCCAAATCACAAAGTGGCATTGTTGGCTTCAGCAGAAACCATGCTGCATACTATAGATGGTGCACGACGAGACACGTCAGAGGAAGGTATCAACAGGCTGCACTGGAAATGGCTAACATGGACAGCCAAGACTACTCATCACACAAAGACCTGAGATCATCAGAGATTGTGAAAAGTGATCAGGACACAAACAATGTGATGCAGGCAATCACCAACTTCATCAACCCCTTTGATGTTGTTGACAAGGCTGTGCTCTACTGTCTGTCTTCAGGAGCACCAGCACCAAAAGACACATCGAGGACGACCTTCTCAATGCTGACAAAGTTGGGAAAAAAGCATACCAAGCATTTGTGCAGGAGACTTGTGGCAAAAACTAAGAGTTTCAATGACCCAATCAAGAAACTCAACCTGAAGACATTTTCAAAGATTGCCCAGTCTGTTAAAGTTTCATCAGCAAAAGCAAAGAAGTCCAAGCAAGTTACAGCTGAATGAAACATGTTTTGCCAGCTTGTTCTTCTTGCATTAGAACATCAGGTCAGTCTGGAAAGAGTGCTCAGGTTTCCCCTGGGTCCAGTGCCATGGGCGCTAGCAACAGCTGATGGGACTCCTGCAAAGACAGACAAATCCACACTGCTCCACTTCCTGGAAGCTAATTGCCACTGTAATGAAAGACCTGATCAAGCAGCCAATAACTCGGTCATTAATGGAAATGCCCTGTTTCATGCACAGGTAGCGTTGCCAAGTACATTTGGGGAACAGACTGAGAGCCTCTTTGAGCAACTCGCCAAGGTGCCACGTGTGATCTTTGTCACAGATTCCTACTTTCCTCGATCAATCAAGAGCATTGAGAGAGCAAGAAGAGGAACAGCAAAGACCCACTTGATCAAAGGATCTTCAACGAAAGTGCCCAGAGACTGGAAAGAGTTCTTATTAAATGATGAGAACAAAATGAATGTCACAAGATTTTTTCTGAAGGAATGGAAAGTACACTCCAAAACTCTGTAACAGACAGATGATCTACTCCCGTGGGGAAACATGTGTTCGTCTCACAAGTGTCAATGCACAGAACACACTCTCAGAAGAAGTGGAGGAGCTGAAGTCCACTCATGAGGAAGCAGATACAAAACTCATTCTGCACTGCTTTCATATTGCTGCCAGGTCAGCAAGTGATCCAACAATCACTGTCAGATCTCCAGACACAGATGTGTTTGTTCTTCTGCTGAAGTTCTCACAGAGCATCAAGCAAAGAATCTTGTTTGACACTGGTGTTGGCAACAAAAGACGACTAATTGATCTGAAAAGAGTGATCACAGAGACTGGGGCTGAAGTCTGTGCTGTGCTTCCAGCATTGCATTCCTTTACAGGGTGTGACACGACCAGTGCTTTTGTGAAGAAAGGAAAGCTGGTGGCTCTCAGACTCTTAAAGCAACACCCAGAGTTCCTTGCCACTTTCAGTCAGTTGGGAAAATCTACTGAAATTCCAGCTCAGTTATTTGAAAAACTTGAGCAATTTACATGCTTTCTGTGTGGAGGGAGGTCTGTGACTGATATAAACAAACTTAGGCACCAGAAGTTTCTCGAACGCTTTGGAACTACTCCATCAGTCCCGGACACCTACAACAGAGTGGACATGAGCCTGCTCCCACCATGCAGAGACTCATTGAGAATGCATATCAAAAGAGCCAACTTCCAGGCGTTTGTCTGGAATGAAGCAGACAAGGCAACTGCAGCCAGTCGTCAAGCAGACGGCAATGGTTGGCATGTTGTGGATAAGAAAGTGGAAATCCAGTGGACCGAGGGCTTTTTCATGCCACAAGAACTAGTGGAAATCCTAGTGGAGCAGCCCCAGCAGGAAGAGGGTGATGAAGAAGAACTAGTGGAGCAGCCCCAGCAGGAAGAGGGTGATGAAGAGTTCCCCGACTCTGAAGCTCTTGATGACTTCATCTTTGAAGCTGATAGTTAGAGTTCATTCAGCCGCCTGAAATTCAGTGCAGTCAGGATGAGAAATCTTTGTGTGACACTGACAATAATAGCAACTGCTAATGATCTATGGTGTGACACAGAAGTTTTTTGGGCAAAAATATTGGTCATGTTTATTTTCTTAGTAAACAAATTCTCATACCTTGTATACTAGCTGTGTGGCACGACATTCCGTGCTTATGTACCACATTAATTCATCATTGAATGCAAATTTTGATTATTTTGCTAAGTTAGATGCTGAAAAGGAATCATGTTAGCTTTCATGATAAACTGATCACTTTTGTTTTTTTTTTCAAAGGTGCTTCGTATGTGTTGTATTTTGCGCCGCGTAACGTAGGTTCCTCGTGCATTATATCTCTCAACCTTAAACGCAGTCTTTCATCTTGCAGACAAGCAGAAATTGAAAAGCATATAGTGAGCTACCTAAAACACACTGTCTTAAAAAATCCTGGGGGTGGGGGGGGGGGAAGGGTTTCCCTACTGGGCCCATGGCCTATATAGAAGACGTGGCCCTGATGCTGACACCAGAGGCGCAGCGGGCACTCATCGGCTGGAAACCAGTAACTCCCACATCATCACAGCCAAGTTTAGCACCAAGAAGAAGAACATCAAGCTGAACATCATCCAATGTTACGCTCGCACAAATGATGCGGAGGATGAAAAGAAAGATGATTTCTACCAGCAAGTATAAGCTGTGCTGGACAGAAGAGAGCAAAAGACATCACAATACTGTAGGTGACTTTAACGCCAAGATAAGATCAGACAACACGGGCTATGAAGACATCATGGGGACACGTGGACTTGAACAGATGAGTGAGAATGGAGAACGCTTTGCAGACCTGTGCGCATTGAACCAGCTGGTGATAGGAGGCAGCCTCTTCCCCCACACCCGCATCCACAAGGCCACCTGGAGATCCCCGGACCACGTCATGGAGAACCAGATCGACCACATTTGTATGAGCAGGAAATTCAGGTGATCATGGCAGACCAAGTTTGTTGCCATCATCCAGCAACTTTACAAAGATGCCACATGCCAGGTCGTCCATGATGGGAAGCTAACGAAGCCCTTCACCATACAAACCGGCATCCGTCAGGGGTGTCTACTATCGCCGACAATTTTCCTGATGGTCGTTGACTGGATAATGTGTCAGTCTACAGACGGCAAGAGGACAGGAATCCAGTGGACTTTCACCAAGCAACTGGAAGACCTGGACTTCGCCGACGACATCAGCCTTCTCTCCACAAACAGCAAGACGTACAAGAGAAGCTGTGTCGGGTAGCAGTAGAAGCAGGAAGGATGGGCCTCCAAATCAACACAAAGAAAACAGAAGCCATGAGAGTCAACAACCAGCAACGAGATCCACTACGACTACAACAGGAAGACATAACTGAAGTTGACAAGTTTGTCTACCTCGACAGTGTGGTCAGCAAAGATGGAGGGTACAGATGAGGATATCAAGAGCCGCATCAATAAAGCCAGGCACACCTTTGCTACGCTATGGCCTATCTGGAATTCCTCTGCCCTCTCACTCCACAACAAGATCAGAATCTTCAACTCAAATCAAATGTGAAATCTGTTCTTCTCTATGGTTCTGAAACGTGGCGAACAACAAAGACAAACACCCACAAACTCCAAACATTTAACAACAGATGTCTGCGAAATATTGTGAACATCAGATGGCCAGATGTTATTGCCAACACAGAACTGTGGAACAAGACCAAGCAAGTTCCAATAGAATTAGAAATCAGAAAACGGAAGTGGGGATGGATTGGCCACACCCTCAGAAAGTCTCCATCCAACATCACAAAACAAGCCCTTGAATGGAACCCTCAGGGCAAGAGAAAAGTGTGGGAAGACCAAGCAGAAATGGCGAAGGAGTACCGACGCAGAAATGAAGGCCGCCGGAATGACGTGGGCCGAGCTGAAGAGGATTTCCTGAAATCGTGTCCGCTGGAAGAGTGTGGTTGTGGCCCTATGTTCCCCAGGGAATTCAGAGGACTAAGTCAAGTAAGTCATGGCAGAATGTGAGGGTGATGAGGGGTGCTGATGTGCCATTGGACCACCACTGCTTTTGACAACAGTGAGACTACAGCTCAAGAAGTACACATGAAGAAATGCAGCAAGGACACAAGATAATGTGGAGCTGTTTAGCAGTAAAGATATAAAGGAGAAATTTCAGATCACTCTTACCGACAGGTTCCGACTACTTGAAGAATTGCTTGAAGAGGAGAGCACAGACATCGAGAACAAGTGGCAACAAATCAAGAAACTTTGGCATGAGACCTGTAAGGAGGTACTGGGAAAGAAGAAGACAGAACACAAGGAATGGATCTCTGATGATACTATTCAGAAACTGAACATGAGCCAGACAAGATCAAGCAAAGCACACAAGCCCAAGAATACCCAGGCAGACAAAGAAGTGAACAAAAATGTGAAAAAAGATAAGAAGGACTTCATCGACAGACTTGTCAGACAAGCAGAGGATGCTGTGGGAAAGGACAACATGAGAGAGCTGTACACCACCACAAAGAAGCTAGCAGGCAAGTTCCAACAGACTGGCAAGCCAGTCAGAGACAAGAACGGAAAGACCCTCGCAACAACAGAAGACCAACTGAAGCGATGGGGAGAGCACTTCAAGGAATTACTAAACCGTCCCGCCCCCGAAGCACCACCCGACATCCCACCAGCAGAACCAGAACTGCCATCAACTGTGAGAAACCATTGAAAGCAGAGATTAGAAAGGCCATTAGGGAATGGGAAGGCAGCAGGACCCTGAAGAGATCCCAGCAGAAGCCATTAAAGCATATGTAGTATCACTGTAAACTTGATGCACAGCCTCTTTGGCAAGATATGCGAAAGAGAGAACATCCTAACAGAGTAGAGGGATGGCATTGTTATCAACTGCCAAAGAAAGGAGACCATACCAACTGTATTGCCTATAGAGGGATCATGCTCCTGTCAGTGCCAGGCAAGGTCTGAACAGAGTCTTATTAGAGAGGATGAAGGAAACAGTTGACCCAAAGCTCTGAGACCAGCAGGCGGGCTTCCGGCGAAACAGATCCTGCACCGACCAGATCGCCAGCCCCAGGGTCATCAGCGAGCAGTCCTTGCAGTGGAACTCACCCCTTTACATAAGCTTCATCGACTATGAAAAGGCCTTCGACAGTGTAGATAGAGAGACACTGTGGAAGCTACTGAGACACTACAGAAAACCAGTGAAGATCATCTCTCTCAGCTGGTATGCCTATCAGGAAATAAATACAGGGTGGCTCATGCAGGCCAGTTGTCAGACGGTTTTGAGGTAACGACGAGAGTGCGCCAGGAATGTTTGTTGTCACCTTTCCTCTTCCTCCTGGTCATCGACTGGATCATGAAGACCACAACAATAGGCGGGAATAATGGGATACAATGGACACTCTGCACACAGCTAGATGACCTTGACTTTGCTGATGACCTGACATTCCTCTCCCACAGTCACACACAGATGTAGGACAAGACCACCAGCCTTGAGACAACATCAGCAGGAACATGACTCAAAATAAACAAAAAGAAGACCGAGCTGATCAAAATCAACACCACAGGCAGCAGCCCAGTCACAGTCGGAGGCAAACCCATCAGGGAAGTAGGCTCCTTTGTCTATTTAGGAAACGTTGTGACAAGCAGGGGGCACCGACCGAGACATACATAGCCAGGATAGGCAAGGCGCGAGCAGCATTCATCATGCTAAAGAACATCTGTGACCTCAGGAAAGATCAGAGGGACGATAAAATTGCGTATCTTCATTCAAACGTGAAGTGGGTTCTGCTTGACGGCTGCGAGACTTGGAAAATGACTGAGGCAATACAGCAGAAAATTCAGACCTTAATCAACACCTGTCTGAGGTGCATCTTCAAAATCGAACAGCCAGATAAGATCAACAATGAAGATCTATGGAAGCAAGTGGAACAGGAACCAGTTGCCAAGCAGATTCTGCGGAGAAAGTGGGGCTGGACTGGGCACACCTTCAGGAAGCCGACATCCAGCACCACATGCCAAGCCCTGACATGGAACCTGCAGTGGAAAAGGAAGACGGGCTGACCTCGCAGCAGCTGGAGGCGAGAGACTGAGGCAGAGATGAAGAGGCAGGGGACCAACTGGACAGGCATTCAGCAAGCAGCCCAGAACCGAGTGAAATGGTGGAGGGTTGTCGATGGCCTACGCTCACACTTGAGCTAAGGGCCTAGGTAAGCAGTAAGTATATTTACCAGAACCTCACAGACCTGATGCATTCAGTCCCAAGGAGGGATATTCTCCTGCTACAAGGGAGCCTCGATACCCGTGCTGGCAGAGACTTCAGGCGTGGCTAGATATCCTCAGACCCCATGACATAGAGAAGGAGAACTCAAAGAGACAGATGCCTCTGCATTTGCATTGAAGACAGTCTGACTATCTCCAACACTCTGCATCAGCTACACGATACATGGCCATCTGGATTTAATCTTGCTCTAAATACCGGTACTTGACTAACTATGTTTTTACCAAGCATGACAATTTAGTATGCACGCATCACAGATGCGATGAGGGGAGGTGACTGTTAGACGGACCACCTGTTGCTTAGATCCAGGCTCTTTCTTTCCATCACCAGCAGATATAGACATTACAAAAGTGACATCTTATAAAATTGGATGTCCAGATAGTCGGATCGTAAAACAAAAGAAACCTACTTGACAAACCTCAGGGATGAAAACTACAGCTTATAAACTGACGCTGATCCAGAGACAGCCCCCGACAACTTGTAGAATGCAGAGACTAGGATTCAATCAGACTTACATTAGGACACCCAGAGCAGAAATATAAGAGCTGGTTTGACAGCATTAATAAGATCTACGGCACCAGAAGCAGGAAACTGTCATCGACTGGTTAGATGACAAAACGCTCATCAGCTCAGCACAACTCTCTCGCACATCTCGACTGCAAAGTTCATATTGAGCTACAAAAGATGAAGGACAAGTGGTTGGAAGCAAAGACTGCAGAACTACAGCTGTAAACAAATGAGCACATCACCAAAGACGTCTTTGCTGGCCTGAAGAATCTGTGTGGTCCCTTTTCCAACGCCATGGCGCCAGATTGAGTTGCTAACGGTACCTTCATCGCACAGGACAGTGACATAGTCAGCCTCTGGAAGTAACACTAATTAACACTCCAGTCATCTGCTCCTACATTGGTGAGCAGACAATCCATGACCTGCATCAACGCCTTGTGCTGGCATCTCTTGATGATCCTCAAACATTGGAAGAAACTCAGAAAGCCATCTAACAGCCCCATGTGGGGAAAGTACCAGGCCCTGATGGCATCCCTGAAATATTTAAAGAAGTAGGAGAGACCACAATAACCTAGACAGCTGAGCTGGTTTGTATCATGATCAATCGAATCACACAGTACTTCTGGATGATAAGATATCTGACAGCCATTGTGGCTCCATAACTAACAATGGGACAATTGACAAGATCTTTGCAATTTTATAAATTCAGGAACAGTGTTAGGATCAGAGCCCACATCTCTACACCTTGTCTTGGAACTGCTAGTTGCCAAGCAAGTTCTAAGGGCCTGTGGTTCATCGTGTTTAATCTTAAATGTCCTTCAAAGTTCGTCAGTATCATTGGACTTCCCATGAAAGCATGATGGCCTGGGTAGTACAAACTGCTGTGTTTCTTTGCCTAACTCTTTACAGGGACTAGGACAATGAAACATTGAACAGACTTGCACGTGTGGGTGCCTCTTTTGTCAGGCTTTGGAAGCAAGCATGGGACAAACAAGGCATAACACTGTGCACCAAGTTGGCTGTCCACAAGGCAATAGTCACCACGTCCTGGACTATGGCTGTGAAATATGGATGCTGTGCAGGACAGGGTCTCTAACATGGATGTGCTTCACAGAGCAAACTTGCCTGGTATTCAGGTACTCACCACACAGGCTCAGCTTCAGTGGTTTCATGTGTGGTCTGGATGGAGAACAAGTTATTTCTAAAGTTTGTCTTCTTCTCCATGGAAGCACTGGTCAGCCACTAACGCACTTCAAAGACTGTCTGAAAATATCTCTGAGAGCCCCAGATTGGACATAAGACGCTTTTCCCTGACTTCAGTGTCTGACAACTTAAGGTCCAGCTTGCAGCACAGGTTCATGACTACAAGGTCGTAGGACGAGAAGCGTCAAGTCTATGATAAGAAGAAAACTGACACAGCCTGTACATTTGCATGCATACAGGGCGGCCACATAAACGATTCTGCCTTAAGGGGTGTGTGCTCATGGAGTCACTGACGTCACCATGGCTTGCAATATACATCTAATACGTTCACCTCGATGAAGAATCAAGGTCGTGTTATTTGAAAAGAAAAAACACACACGATGGAAATTGAACGCCTGCTGAGGTGGATGACAAGAGCTGATTCTTATTTGCCTTAAAATCTGATCTACACAGAGAAAATGCTAGGAGTCTCTGCAAAATGGAATTAGTGATCATCGGATGAAAATGAGAATGTCCTTGATAGGAAAGCATCTCATTAGTGTGTATGCCTTAACCATCAGCTGCATCCAGAATAAATTATGAATATATTTTCCAGACTCTCACACGGTCTACTCCTTGTCGTGATTTGGGAGCTCGCGCGTAATTCTACGACCCAGAGAGCTACGCCAGTGGGAGCAGATACTCCTGGCAGGGCCACCCAAGCTGGACAGGTCGAAGGGTAGAGGTCAAACTAATGTAGACCAATCTCCCAGATGTTAAAACAGGTTTGCATGAGGCTAACACCCCATCCTAGAATAAAATCAAGTTATAGAAGCATCGACAACATCAATCCAAGACATTCACCTGGGAGAGGAAGGGTCTCCATCCTGGAGACTCATGACGTCAGGCAGTGAAAGCCGAGAGGAAGCTGTCAGACTGACCCCTGTCCTGACCCCAAGAAAAACAACAAGAACCACCACTTGGAACACCAGGACGGTTTACGGAGTGGGCAGAACCATCCAGATAGCAAGAGAGATGAAGACCTACAAAATAGGAGTCCTAGGACTGAATGAGACAAGGTGGCTACAGCCAGGACAGCTGAGACTTTCATCAGGAGAGCTGCTGCTGTACTCGGGACACACAGAGGACAGAGCCCCCTATATAGAAGACGTGGCCCTGATGCTGACACCAGAGGCACAGCGGGCACTCATCGGCTGGGAACCAGTAACTCCCGCATCATCACAGCCAAGTTAGCACCAAGAAGAACATCAAGCTGAACATCATCCAATGTTACGCTCGCACAAATGATGCGGAGGATGAAAAGAAAGATGATTTCTACCAGCAAGTATAAGCTGTGCTGGACAGAAGAGGAGCAAACGACATCACAATACTCGTGGGTGACTTTAACGCCAAGATAGCATCAGACAACACGGGCTATGAAGACATGATGGGGACACATGGACTTGAAACAGATGAGTGAGAATGGAGAACGCTTTGCAGACCTGTGCGCATTGAACCAGCTGGTGATAGGAGGCAGCATCTTCTCCCCACAAGCGCATCCACAATGCCACCTGGAGATCCCTGACCCCCATCATGGAGAACAAAGATCGACCACATTTGCATGAGCAGGAAATTCAGGTGATCACGGAGGGATGTAAGGGTGATGAGGGGTGCTGATGTGCCATCAGACCACCACTACTTTTGACAACAGTGAGACTCCGGCTCAAGAAGTACACATCAACAAATGCAGCAAGGACACGATATAATGTGGAGCTGTTTAGCAGTAAAGATATAAAGGAGAAATTTCAGATCACTCTTACTGACAGGTTCCAACTACTTGAAGAATTGCTTGAAGAGGAGAGCACACAGACATTGAGAACCAGTGGCAACAAATCAAGAAACTTTGGCATGAGACCTGTAAGGAGGTACTGGGAAAGAAGAAGACAGAACACAAGGAATGGATCTCTGATGATACTATTCAGAAACTGAACATGAGCCAGACAAGATCAAGCAAAGCACAAGCCCAAGAATACCCAGGCAGACAAAGAAGTGAACAAAAATGTGAAGAAAGATAAGAAGGACTTCATCGGCAGACTCGCCAGACAAGCAGAGGATGCTGCGGGACAAGGCAACATGAGAGAGCTGTACACCACCACAAAGAAGCCAGCAGGCAAGTTCCAACAGACTGGCAAGCCAGTCAGAGACAAAATCGGAAAGACCCTCACAACAACAGAAGACCAACTGAAGCGATGGGGAGCGCACTTCAAGGAATTACTAAACCGTCCCACCCCTGAAGCACCACCCGACATCCCACCAACAGAACCAGAACTGCCATCAACTGTGAGAAACCCATTGAAAGCAGAGATTAGAAAGGCCATTAGGGAATGTGAAGGCAGCAGGACCCTGAAGAGATCCCAGCAGAAGCCATTAAAGCAGATGTTGGTATAGCTGTATACTTGATGCACAGCCTCTTTGGCAAGATATGTGAAAAAGAGGGAACATCCTAGCAGAGTGGAGGGATGGCATTGTTATCAACTGCCAAAGAAAGGAGACCTTACCAACTGTAATAACTATAGAAGGATCATGCTCCTGTCAGTGCCAGGCAAGGTTCTGACAGAGTCTTATTAGAGAGGATGAAGGAAACAGTTGACCCAAAGCTCTGAGACCAGCAGGAGGTCTTCCGGCGAAACAGATTCTGCACCGACCAGATCGCCAGCCCCAGGATAATCATCGAGCAGTTCTTGGAATGGAACACATCCCTTTACATAAGTTTCATCGACTATGAAAAGGCCTTCGACAGTGTAGATAGAGATACACAGTGGAAGCTACTGAGACACTACAGAACACCAGTGAAGATCATCTCTCACAGCCAGTACGCCTATCAGGAAATGAATGCAGGGTGGCTAATGCAGGCCAGTTGTCAGACGGTTTTGAGGTAACGATGAGAGTGCGCCAGGAATGTTTGTTGTCACCTTTCCTCTTCCTCCTGGTCATCGACTGGATCATGAAGACCACAACAATAGGCGGGAATAATGGGATACAATGGACACTCTGCACACAGCTAGATGACCTTGACTTTGCTGGCGATCTGACACTCCTCTCCCACAGTCACACACACAGATGTAGGACAAGACCACCAGCCTTGAGACAACATCAGCAGGAACATGACTCAAAATAAACAAAAAGAAGATCGAGCTGATCAAGATCAACACAACAGGCAGCAGCACAGTCACAGTCAGAGGCAAGCCTATCAGGGAAGTAGATCCTTTTTTCTACTTAGGAAACGTTGTGGACAAGCAGGAGGCACCGACCGAGATATAGCCAGGATAGGCAAGGCGCGAGCAGCATTCATCATGCTAAAGAACATCTGTGACCTCAGGAAAGATCAGAGGGACGATAAAATTGCGCATCTTCAATTCAAACGTGAGGTCGGTTCTGCTCGACGGCTGTGAGACTTAGAGAATGACTGAGGCAATACAGTAGAAAATTCAGACCTTAATCAACCCCTGTCTGAGGTGCATATTCAAAATCGAATGGCCAGATAAGATCAACAATAAAGATCTATGGAAGCAAGCGGAACAGGAATCAGTTGCCAAGTAGATTCTGTGGAGGAAGTGGGGCTGGACTGGGCATACCTTCAGGAAGCTTACATCCAGCACCACATGCCAAGCCCTGACATGGAACCTGCAGCGGAAAAGGAACACGGACTGACCTCGCAGCAGCTCGAGGCGAGACACTCAGGCAGAGATGAAGTGGCAGGAGACAACTGGACAGGCATTCAGCGAGCAGCCCAGAACCGAGTGCAATGGCGGAGGGTTGTCGATGGCCTACGCTCACACTTGAGCTAAGGGGCTAGGTAAGTAGTAAGTATATTTACCAGAACCTCACAGACCTGATGCATTCAGTCCCAAGGAGGGATATTCTCCTGCTACAAGGGAGCCTCGATACCCGCGCTGGCAGAGACTTCAGGCGTGGCTAGATATCCTCAGACCCCATGACATACAGCAGGACAACTCAAACAGACAGATGCCTCTGCATTTGCATTGAACACAGTCTGACTATCTCCAACACTCTGCATCAGCTACACGATACATGGCCATCTGGATTTAATCTTGCTCTAAATATCGGTACTTGACTAACTATGTTTTTACCAAGCATGACACACATTTAGTATGCACGCATCACAGATGCGATGAGGGGAGGTGATTGTTAGATGGACCACCTGTTGCTTAGACCCAGGCTCTTTCTTTCCATCACCAGCAGACATAGACATTAGAAAAGTGACATCTTATAAAATTGAATGTCCAGATACTTGGATCGTTGAACAATGGAAACCTACGTGACAAACCTCAGGGATGAAAACGACAGCTTATTAACTGACGCTGATCCAGAGACAGCCCCAGACAACTTGTAGAATGCAGACTAGGATTCAATCAGACTTACATTAGAACACCCAGAGCAGAAATATAAGAGCTGGTTTGACCGCATTAATAAGATCTACCGCACCAGAAGCAGGAAACTGTCATCGACTGGTTAGATGACAAAACGCTCATCAGCTCAGCACAATTGTCTCGCACATCTTGACTGCAAAGTTCATATTGAGCTACAAAAGATGAAGGACAAGTGGTTGGAAGCAAAGACTGCAGAACTACTACAGCTGTAAACAAATGAGCACATCACCAAAGACGTCTTAGCTGGCCTAATGAATCCATGTGGTCCCTTTTCCAACGCCATGGCGCCAGCTTGAGTTGCTAACGGTACCTTCCTCACATGAGACAGTGACATAGTCAGCCTCTGGAAGCAACACTAATTAACACTCCAGTCATCTGCTCCTACATTGGTGAGCAGACAATCCATGACCTGCGTCAACGCCTTGTGCTGGCATCTCTTGATGATCCTCAACGTTGGAAGAAACTCAGAAAGCCATCTAACAGCCCCATGTGCGGAAAATTACCGGGCCTGATGGCATCCCTGAAATATTTAAAGAAGTAGGAGAGACCACAATAACCTAGACAGCTGAGCTGGTTTGTATCATGATCAATCGAATCACACAGTACTTCTGGATGATAAGATATCTGACAGCCATTGTGGCTCCATAACTAACAATGGGACAATTGACAAGATCTTTGCAATTTTATAAATTCAGGAAAAGTGTTAGGATCAGAGCCCACATCTCTACACCTTGTCTTGGAACTGCTAGTTGCCAAGCAAGTTATAAGGGCCTGTGGTTCATTGTGTTTACTCTTAGATGTCCTTCAAAGTTCGTCAGTATCATTGGACTTCCCATGAAAGCATGATGGCCTGGGTAGTACAAACTGCTGTGTTTCTTTGCCTAACTCTTTTACAGGGACTAGGACAATGAAACATTGAACAGACTTGCACGTGTGGGTGCCTCTTTTGTCAGGCTTTGGAAGCAAGCATGGGACAAACAAGACATAACACTGTGCACCAAGTTGGCTGTCCACAAGGCAATAGTCACCACGTCCTGGACTATGGCTGTGAAATATGGATGCTGTGCAGGACAGGGTCTCTAACATGGATGCACTTCACAGAGCAAACTTGCCTGGTATTCAGGTACTCACCACACAGGCTCAGCTTCAGTGGTTTACACGTGTGGTCTGGATGGAGAACAAGTTATTTCTAAAGTTTGTCTTCTTCTCCATGGAAGCACTGGTCAGCCACTAACGCACTTCAAAGACTGTCTGAAAATATCTCTGAGAGCCCCAGATTGGACATAAGACACTTTTTTTCCTGACTTCAGTGTCTGGCAACTTAAGGTCCAGCTTGCAGCACAGGTTCATGACTACAAGGTCGTAGGACGAGAAGCGTCAAGTCTACGATAAGAAGAAAACTGACACAGCCTGTACATTTGCTGCATACAGGGCGGCCACATAAACGATTCTGCCTTAAGGGGATGTGCTCATGGAGTCACTGACGTCACCATGGCTTGCAATATACATCTAATACGTTCACCTCGATGAAGAATCAAGGTCGTGTTATTTGAAAAGAAAACACACACGATGGAAATTGAACGCCTGCTGAGGTGGATGACAAGAGCTGATTCTTATTTGCCTTAAAATCTGATCTACACAGAGAGAAAATGCTAGGAGTCTCTCCAAAATGGAATTAGTGATCATTGGATGAAAATGAGAATGTCCTTGATAGGAAAGCATCTCATTAGTGTGTATGCCTTAACCATCAGCTGCATCCAGAATAAATTATGAATATATTTTTCCAGACTCTCACACGGTCTACTCCTTGTCGTGATTTGGGAGCTCGCGTATTCTACGACCCAGAGAGCTACGCCAGTGGGAGCAGATACTCCTGGCAGGGCCACCCAAGCTGGACAGGTCGAAGGGTAGAGGTCAAACTAATGTAGACCAATCTCCCAGATGTTAAAACAGGTTTACATGAGGCTAACACCCCATCCTAGAATAAAATCAAGTTATAGAAGCATCGACAACATCAATCCAAGACATTCACCTGGGAGAGGAAGGGTCTCCATCCTGGAGACTCATGACATCAGGCAGTGAAAGCTGAGAGGAAGCTGTCAGACTGACCCCTGTCCTGACCCCCAAGAAAACAACAAGAACCGCCACTGGAACCTGAGGATGGTGTACGGAGCGGCCAGAACCATCCAGATAGCAAGAGAGATGAAGACCTACAAAATAGGAGTCCTAGGACTGAATGAGACAAGGTGGCTACAGGCGGACAGCAGAGACTTTCATCAGGAGAGCTGCTGCTGTACTCGGGACACACAGAGGATGGAGCCCCCCATATAGAGAAGACGTGGCCCTGATGCTGACGCCAGAGGTGCAACAGGCACTCATCGGCTGGGAACCAATAACTTCCGCATCATCACAGTCAAGTTTAGCACCAAGAAGAAGAACATCAAGCAGAACATCATCCAATGTTACGCTCACACAAATGATGTGGAGGATGAAAAGAAAGATGATTTCTACCAGCAAGTATAAGCTGTGCTGGACAGAAAGAGGAGCAAACGACATCACAATACTCGTGGGTGACTTTAACGCCAAGATAGGATCAGACAACACGGGCTATGAAGACATGATGGGGACACATGGACTTGAACAGATGAGTGAGAATGAATGGAGAACGCTTTGCAGACCTGTGCACATTGAACCAGCTAGTGATAGGAGGCAGCATCTTCTCCCACAAGCGCATCTACAATGCCACCTGGAGATCCCCGGAACCCCGTCATGGAGAACCAGATCGACCACATTTGCATGAGCAGGAAATTCAGGCGATCATGGCGGGATGTAAGGGTGATGAGGGGTGCTGATGTGCCATCAGACCACCACTGCGTTTGACAACAGTGAGACTCCGGCTCAAGAAGTACACATCAACAAATGCAGCAAGGACACGATATAATGTGGAGTTGTTTAGCAGTAAAGACATAAAGGAGAAATTTCAGATCACTCTTACCAATAGCTTCCGACTACTTGAAGAATTGCTTGAAGAAGAGAGCACAGACATCGAGAACCATTGGCAACAAATCAAGAAACTTTGGCATGAGACCTGTAAGGAGGTACTGGGAAAGAAGAAGACGGAACACAGGAATGGATCTCCGATGATACTATTCAGAAACTGAACATGAGCCAGACAAGATCAAGTAAAGCACAAGCCCAAGAATACCCAGGCAGACAAAGAAGTGAACAAAAATGTGAAGAAAGATAAAGAGGACTTCATCAACAGACTCGCTAGACAAGCAGAGGATGCTACAGGACAGGGCAACATGAGAGAGCTGTACACCACCACAAGAAGAAGCTAGCAGGCAAGTTCCAACAGACTGGCAAGCCAGTCAGAGACAAGAACGGAAAGAAGACCCGCAACAACAACAGAAGACCAACTGAAGCAATGGGGAGCACTTCAAGGAATTACTAAACCGTCCCGCCCCCGAAGCACCACCCGACATCCCACCAGCAGAACCAGAACTGCCATCAACTGTGAGAAACCATTGAAGCAGAGATTAGAAAGGCCATTAGGGAATGTGAAGGCAGCTGGACCCTGAAGAGATCCCAACAGAAGCCATTAAAGCAGATGTTGGTATAGCTGTATACTTGATGCACAGCCTCTTTGGCAAGATATGCGAAAGAGAGAACATCCTAGCAGAGTGGAGGGATGACATTGTTATCAACTGCCAAAGAAAGGAGACCTTACCACTGTAATAACTAGAGGGATCATGCTCCTGTCAGTGCCAGGCAAGGTTCTGAACAGAGTCTTATTAGAGAGGATGAAGGAAACAGTTGACCCAAAGCTCTGAGACCAGCAGGCGGGCTTCTGGTGAAACAGATCCTGCACCGACCAGATCGCAAGCCCCAGGATCATCATCGAGCAGTCCTTGGAGTGCAACTCACCCCTTTACATAAGCTTCATCGAGTATGAAAGGCCTGTGACAGTGTAGATAGAGAGACACTGTGGAAGCTACTGAGACTCTACAGAACACCAGTGAAGATCATCTCTCTCAGCTGGTACGCCTATCAGGAAATAAATGCAGGGTGGCTCATGCAGGCCAGTTGTCAGATGGTTTTGAGGAAACGACGAGAGTGCGTCAGGAATGTTTGTTGTCACCTTTCCTCTTCCTCCTGGTCATCGACTGGATCATGAAGACCACAACAATAGGCGGGAATAATGGGATACAATGGACACTCTGCACACAGCTAGATGACCTTGACTTTGCTGACGACCTGACACTCCTCTCCCACAGTCACACACAGATGCAGGACAAGACCACCAGCCTTGAGACAACATCAGCAGGAACATGACTCAAAATAAACAAAAAGAAGACCGAGCTGATCAAGATCAACACCACAGGCAGGAGCCCAGTCACAGTCGGAGGCAAGCCCATCAGGGAAGTAGATCCCTTTGTCTTCTTAGGAAACGTTGTGGACAAGCAGTGGGCACCGACAGAGACATAGCCAGGATAGGCAAGGTGCAAGCGGCATTCATCATGCTAAAGAACATCTGTGACCTCAGGAGAGATCAGAAGGACGATAAAATTGCGTATCTTCAATTCAAACGTGAAGTCGGTTCTGCTCGATGGCTGTGAGACTGAGGCAATACAGCAGAAAATTCAGACCTTAATCAACACCTGTCTGAGGCGCATCTTCAAAATCGAACGGCCAGATAAGATCAACAATGAAGATCTATGGAAGCAAGCAGAACAGGAACCAGTTGCCAAGCAGATTCTGCGGAGGAAGTGGGGCTGGACTGGGCACAACTTCAGGAAGCCGACATCCAGCACCACATGCCAAGCCCTGACATGGAACCTGCAGCGGAAAAGGAAGACGGGCTGACCTCGCAGCAGCTGGAGGCGAGACACTGAGGCAGAAATGAAGAGGCTGGGAACCAACTGGACAGGCATTCAGTGAGCAGCCCAGAACGAGTGAGTGAAATGGTGGAGGGTTGTCGATGGCCTATGCTCACACTTGAGCTAAAGGCCTAGGTAAGTAGTAAGTATATTTTTACCAGAACCTCACAGACCTGATGCATTCAGTCCCAAGGAGGGATATTCTCCTGCTACAAGGGAGCCTCGATACCCGCGCTGGCAGAGGCTATCAGGCGTGGCTAGATATCCTCAGACCCCATGACATAGAGAAGGAGAACTCAAACAAACAGACACCTCTGCATTTGCATTGAAGACAGTCTGACTATCTCCAACACTCTGCATCAGCTACACGATACATGGCCATCTGGACTTAACCTCGCTGTAAATACCGGTACTTGACTAACTATGTTTTTACCAAGCATGACACAATTTAGTATGCACGCATCACAGATGCGATGAGGGGAGGTGACTGTTAGACGGACCACCTATTGCTTAGATCCAGGCTCTTTCTTTCCATCACCAGCAGACATAGACATTAGAAAAGTGACATCTTATAAAATTGGATGTCCAGATAGTCGGATCGTAAAACAAAAGAAACCTACTTGACAAACCTCAGGAATGAAAATGACAGCTTATTAACTGAAGCTGATCCAGAGACAGCCCCCGACAACTTGTAGAATGCAGACTAGGATTCAATCAGACTTACATTAGGATGCCCAGAGCAGAAATATAAGAGTTGGTTTGACAGCATTAATAAGGAGATCTATGGTACCAGAAGCAGGAAACTGTCATCGACTGGTTAGATGACATAACGCTCATCAGCTCAGCACAACTGTCTCGTACATCTCGACTGCAAAGTTCACATTGAGCTACAAAAGATGAAGGACAAGTGGTTGGAAGCAAAGGCTGCAGAACTACAGCTGTAAACAAATGACACACATCACCAAAGACGTCTTTGCTGGCCTGAAGAATCTGTGGTGTGCCTCTTCCAACGCCATGGCTCCAGCTTGGGTTGCTAACGGTACCTTCCTCACACAAGACAGTGACATAGTCAGCCTCTGGAAGTAACACTAATTAACACTCCAGTCATCTGCTCCTGCATCGGTGAGCAGACAATCCATGACCTGCGTCAACGCCTTGTGCTGGCATCTCTTGATGATCCTCAAACGTTGGAGGAAACTCAGAAAGCCATCTAACAGCCCATGTGGGGAAAGTACCAGGCCCTGATGGCATCCCTGAAATATTTAAAGAAGTAGGAGAGACCACAATAACCTAGACAGCTGAGCTGGTTTGTATCATGATCAATCGAATCACACAGTACTTCTGGATGGTAAGATATCTGACAGCCATTGTGGCTTCATAACTAACAACGGGACAATTGACAAGATCTTTGCAATTTTATAAATTCAGGAAAAGTGTTAGGATCAGAGCCCACGTCTCTACACCTTCCTTTGGAACTGCTAGTTGCCAAGCAAGTTATAAGGGCCTGTGGTTCATCGTGTTCAATTTTAGATGTCCTTCAAAGTTCGTCATGATAGCATGATGGCCGAGAGTAGTACAAACTGCTGTGTTTCTTTGCCTAACTGTTTTACAGGGACTAGGACAATGAAACATTGAACAGACTTACACGTGTGGGTGCCTCTTTTGTCAGGCTTTGGAAGCAAGCGTGGGACAAACAAGGCATAACACTGTGCACCAAGTTGGCTGTCCACAAGGCGATAGTCATCACGTCCTGGACTATGGCTGTGAAACATGGATGCTGTGCAGGACAGGGTCTCTAACAAAGATGTTCTTGATATAGCAAACTTGCCTGGTATACAGGTACTCACCATACAGGCTCAGCTTCAGTGGGTTACATGTGGTCTGGGTGGAGAACAAGTGATTTCTAAAGCGTGTCTTCTTCTCCATGTAAGCACTGGTCGGCCACTAACGCACTTCAAAGACTGTCTGAAAATATCTCTGAGAGCCCCCAAATCGGCTAGAAGACTCTTTTCTCGGACTGCAGCATCTGGCAACTTAAGGTCCAGCTTGCAGCACAGGTTCATGACTACAAGGTTATAGGACGAGAAGCGTCAAGTCTGCGATAAGAAGAAAACTGACCCAGCCTGTGCATGTGCATGCGTACAGGGCGGCCACATAAACGATTCTGCCTGAAGGGTGTGTGCTCATGGAGTCACCGAAAGCCATCTAACAGCCCCACGTGGGGAAAGTACCAGGCCCTGATGGCATCCCTGAAATATTTAAAGAAGTAGGAGAGGCCACTATAACCTAGACAGCTGAGCTGGTTTGTATCATGGTCAATCGCATCACACATTATTTCTGTATGATGAGACATCTGAGAGCCAATGTGGCTTCATAACTAACAACGGGACAATTGACAAGATCTTTGCAATTTGTAAATTCAGGAAAAGTGTTAGGATCAGAACCAGCGTCCCTTCACCTTCTTTTGGACCCGCTAGTTGCCAAGCAAGTTATAAGGGCCTGTGGTTCATCGTGTTCAATCTTAGATGTCCTTCAAAGTTCGTCAGTATTATTGGACTTCCCATGAAAGCATGATGGCCTGGGTAGTACAAACGGCTGTGTTTCTTCGCCTAACTCTTTTGCAGGGACTACCTTTACATCAACCTGGATCAGGAGAAGGAAAAGTTGAAAGACTTGCACGCGTGGGTGTCTCTTTTGTCAGGCTTTGGAAGCAAGCGTGGGACAAACAAGGCATAACACTGTGCACCAAGTTGGCTGTCCACAAGGCGATAGTCATCACGTCCTGGACTATGGCTGTGAAACATGGATGCTGTGCAGGACAGGGTCTCTAACAAAGATGTTCTTGACAGAGCAAACTTGCCTGGTATACAGGTACTCACCATACAGGCTCAGCTTCAGTGGGTTACACGTGTGGTCTGGGTGGAGAACAAGTTATTTCTAAAGTTTGTCTTCTTCTCCGTGGAAGCACTGGTCGGCCACTAACGCACTTCAAAGACTGTCTGAAAATATCTCTGAGAGCCCCCAAATCGGCTAGAAGACTCTTTTCCCTGACTGCAGCGTTTGGCAACTTTAAGGTCCAGCTTGCAGCACGGGTTCATGACTACAAGGTCATAGGACGAGAAGCGTCAAGTCTGCGATAAGAAGAAAACTGACCCAGCCTGTGCATATGCATGCGTAAAGGGCGGCCACATAAACGATGTTGCCTTAAGGGGGTGCGCTCATGGAGTCACCGACGTCACCATTGCTTGCAATATACATCTAATACGTTCACCTCGACGAAGAATCAAGGTCGTGTTATTTGAAAAGAAAAACACACATGGTGGAAATGGAACGCCTGCTGAGGTGGATGACAAGAGCTGATTCTAATTTGCCATTAAATCTGATCTACACAGAGGAAGGAGTTGATTTTGATAAGAGTTTAATGTCTTCACTTCGTTCAGAAGATTAACAAATTCTTGTTCATGTGACCGTTACACTGGACCCAACTTGGCGACCTGTACTTTAGCTCTCTAATAACCATAGATTATTGTCTCCCAAACGACTAAAACCCCTAAATTGCAGTGAAATCGAAAGTTCAGAGACAAGGTTGACCTAATCATAAAGATGGAATATTTAAGAGAATTCGAGTATTGTTGTCTGGCCAGTCAATTTTGATATTCCAGAAATTATCCAGTCAGTATGAATAGAACGTTCATAAAACGCAAAGAACAAATTTACAACCGTTATCTGGACGATACGTAACATTTTTTTTTATTGGATTATCAAACTCAACAGAATTGTCCAGAATGATCAATTGCTTGTGCAAATGTCTCTTGGTAAGCTAACAGGTAAAGGAGTCCCTTAACACCCTGGAAGCAAAACTCAAACGTATAGATCCAATCCATAGGCCAATCACAATGCAAGGTATATTCCAATAACTTGAAAACATTGTCATCAACTGAAACTAATGTAGCAAATCGTTCGAAACAAGCAGGTTGCATTCCATTGCAAACACAATACAACTTCATTGACATGATGAAGTATTTCACTTTAGCTCCCATTGTCATCACTGACATTATGATTTCCTTTGGACATAATTTCGGTGGAAGCTTTTGTTTGTTTGTTTGCTTTTTTAAAATACATTGCCCATTGTATTATTTCGTCATCAATTAACTGAGCTACATTGACAAAGCTGAGCAGGTGAAATGTCCATCTACTGCTCAAGTTTCACAACTTGAAGATGCAAGATGAACTCACACACCTCACACAATGACCAAATACCCTGCTTAATATGGCGGAATGGTTATGTTCAGCCAGTACGGTTTCTTGTCGTGTAGCTGACCAGGAACAGTGTTCCTTGATAGCCTTGCATGATATCAAGTGGCTCAGTGCCAGCATGAGATGCATCCATCAGCCCATAGGACTTGGAAAGATCAGGAAGATGCAGGATTAGTTGTTGGTCAGAGATACTTGATGTTTTAGTATATTTTTAGTCACCCTATTCCCCTTCGGTAGCTTTTCTTTTGTTCAGAAGGCCAGGAGGCCAGTGAGAGATGGAAACAGACGAATTTTGCAGTATGTAGCAGCGTCGTTGAAAGACTAGGTTCGCTTTCTTCGTAGTGAAACGTGCCGCATCTTCGATATCATTTGCCTCACCTTCTTGAAGTCCTTTCTGGCCGGGCCGTTTTGTGGTCGTTGAAAGCTGCGTTGCTCCATACTAAGAACGCACCCCCCCCCCCCCCCCCCCCCCCCCGGTCTTACTGTCAGATTGTTTTTAATCAGATGCCTGAGTTTCAATATGTTTTTGCAGACGTATGTGTATGTACCAAAGAGCCATCTACATTCTTCATGCCCATGCATTTCATCCCTTTTTTATGTAGATATTTCAAACGGCATTTTCAGACATTGCTGCCTGCGGGATGTCTACTTCTGGATCAGGTTATAAGTAATACTCTGTGCAGAATATTTCTTCTGGAATATACAAAAGATGGGGCTGACATTATTGCTGGGGAATGACTTATCTGTACTCAGTTTCTGGAACTATTGAGATCTAGGCATGGGTTGTACATCGGAACATGAAGACTGCTGAACTCACAAGAGTCATTCAGATGTGATCTTGTCATCTATCCTCTAGTGACAATAGTCCTCATCTGAAGTGATTGACTGTGCTTTTCATTCCGAGGTGGGCTCATTAGCAGCTCCTGCTCCATCCATGTTGCCGACGATCAGATTATAAACGCGTGTAGGCAGGCAGGGGGGACCCCGCAAAATGTAAAGCAAGTCCATTTTCATCAGGTCATGGGTAACGTTCTTTTCTGTCTCATCATCTGAGCCACTTATGTGGCACCGGTGCCACACCACCACTTTCGGCACCGATATCACAGCCCCCAAATCTGGCTTGCCCCACCATAGTCCCGCCATCAACAATCCACAGGGCTTGGTCACTCTTGATCAAACAGCCTGTTCTGATTCAACATAATACAGCACACCACATGCAAACCCTCTGCTGGTGGCGACAGTCGCTTAGCTGGGGAGTCAGTAGAGAGTGAGTGTCTCCCTTCAGAGTGTGCCACGACGTCCATTCAACAACAGTCCCTGTAAAATTGGTGATACCTACGACCTCAACATGAACTCAACTCAAACAGGGCGTAGAGTAGAGAGAAAAAAAAGCTTAACTAAGGACACCACGACAGAAGGGAAAAATGGCCAAAGAACTTACAACTTTTGTACATTAACAGATGATGATGACGATGATAATCACGAGGCTCCAATCTGCTCAGAGACTATACAAAAGGTCTCTGCTCTCAACGTTTTTGTAATACTTCCAGTGATACCAGGCCTGAGAGATTCAGACACCTGCAGTGTTGACCAGGAAGCAGCACCCCAGAGACGTATCTATTAAGGCACTGAAAGTCGACTGTGTTGTTACTGTCTTCCGATTTGAGCCCGGAGCAAATCAACCCTGAGTAGAATCCAGTTGGGATTACATTCATGGCCCTGATGGTAATCGAATCCATAATCTCCTAACAAACAACCTGCGATGCTGACCACTGCGCCGCAGTTGCCAGTGAACTGTGGGTACTTGGGTCATCACACTGTCCAGTGACAAGAAAACAGTGGTGCCCAGTGTACTGGTCTTCTCTGAACTGTTCCTGTTTCACACAGACTCTGCCACATCAAATACCTCTCAGAATATCCACAGCCTTACCAGCTATACATCCGCTCCCTGTTTTCCTTCTTGGTTTGGCTCAACAGCTGTTCTGCTTACAGCAGATGTCTTCTTTTCACATGCTATGAGAAGTTGTTAAACCCCACCTAGAAGCAACACATGTTATTAGACTTGGTTCCCGCCACACAGGCTTCAAAATACTACTAGAAAACATAAAGTTGTCAGTTCCCCCCCCCCCCCCCCATCCTTACATATGTCCCCCTCTCCTCCCCCTCCACACTGCAGCTGTTTTCTGTATTACTATTGCTCTGTTGACCCATCTCAACAGTTGTTTTAGCGTCCATGTTCCAGTATTTTTTCGGTTCTGTGTGGTGATTTCCTTATCAAAACTAAGGAGAGCTCGATACTAGACAGGTTTTTTTTTGTTTTTTTTTAATCTTTTCCCCATGTTATGTCAACTATTCCTCTCCATTCAGCAAACACTGGTGGGCAAGGTTGATATATTCTTTTATGGTATCTGTCAAACCGAATCAGTTTTCTTCTGCAAATAAAAGGCTAAGTGCTTTTGAAAAGTAATAGCCGTAGCTCAGCAAATATCAATAACATACCTCGAGGAGACTAGGTGTGCAGATTGCGTCTGGACCACACGATGTGACAGTTAAATGATGTGCATTTCTTTCTCTACTCATGACTGTGTATAGTTGCCTATTCAATTTTATGTAAATCGGAGCAGTTTCCAAACAAAGGCAGAATCCAGACTTCGCTAACAGGAAGGAAAGGAAAGAATGACGTCTATCTTCACGTTCACAGTGTTCACGTGTCTTCTTCCAAAACTCTGAATGACCATATCTCTTCGGATACACACGCTGGATCCACATGATATATTTCTGATGAATTTCTTCATTAATGTTGCAATGACAGTCGTGAAGGCAATGACAACATGAACTTGAGATCCAGAGTTGAGGGCTTTTATGCGGATAATTCAAAGATCCAAAAGGTCTTGGTTTTGCCCCTAGAGGTTATGACGAAAACCTAAACCCTTTGAGGACATTTAGTGGTTGTAGAACGAAATAAATGACGAGAGCTGGTACTATCATCCCGTTCTTGGATTAGATCCACACAGAAGACAGTTCGACTCTAGTAAAAAGTTCACAGTCGTTTTCTTCCATCCGAACGATTCAGAAATTACTCTTGGGGGATATGGCAGTTAGAACGAAAACAGATTTGTGTTTTTCAACTGCCACAATTTAGAACAGTCTCATAAAAAAGATATTTTATGTCCGACAAATTCTCTTTAATGCGTTGATGGAAATAAGAATTTGAGAAGACATTTACAGCAAAGCAATTTATTGTTATAATACAGTGTAACGTGCGTGTGAAAAAGGGCTTTTCAAACCAGATACAACAATCATGAGGCACCGGCTTTTGCCTCAGAAAGAGTAGAAAGTGGACTTTCCTAGCTTAGTCTTCAAGTAAGGGTCAGTCCACTTCTTCCTTTAAAAGTTTACCTTTCCATCCACTAGGTTTTGTACAGTCCAGTCAGTGCACGACAAGATAGAGAAGCCTGCACAACGACAATTATAGCTGAATTGCGCGTTCTTCTTCTTTCTTAGCTATATGTCCGCCTTCAACCAGTTGAAGATTCTGACGAATTGTTTTACGCAGTCACTAAATAAGTTTGCAATAAAGGAATGACTACTTTCCTGTTAACAGAAGTTTTATGGATTTCTTTATTTACTTCAATTAGGAGGGATGAATCACTAGAAGCTTATGTTGCGACATCCAAATATTTCTGTTTCATAAAAGCAGGCTAACGAAAAGACAGACATCTTAATACTGTTACTACCGTCACTGACAATACTTATATGGCGCCCATCCTCAGTTTAAGATCAAGGTTCAGCACTTTACAATCCGTTTTACTCACATATCTAGCACAGGCTGCCTACCTCGGTCAATTCAACTGAAGAGCTGCCTACTGGTGCTAGTCATTCTCCTCCATGTGTCAGTCAGTGGAATGTCAGTCTCTTATTTCTAAGACATATCACGGAGGATGCGTGCTATGTGTATACTTCTGATTCATACAAACGGTCAAAAAGGCATTCTCTTCCGAATGTTGGTGATAAGATTTCACCTAAGTGTTAAGATGTAATGCAGGCTTTCACTCACGAAAACCTTAGTTCACAGTATTCTCTCTCTCTCTCTCTCACACTCTCTCACACACACTCACACTCTCACACACACACACATACACATATACACATACACAATATATATATATATCTGTTAAAAATAGTATATATATATATATATATATATATATATATATATATATATATATATATATATGCGGGACTTTTCGGAGAATGCGAACAGAAGAAATGTTGATTTTAAGGAAAAACCCAACTTAGTTAAACAACGCGGCAGAGATTCGATCCCTGAAACCCCAGATCATCAGCAAACCAGATCAGGCGCACTACCGACTGTATTATTCGCAGCCACATAATGATGGTGCTAACAAACCAGCCTAGAAGAACAGCAATGCAGAGAGCACCGACATCAGACAGGCTGAAACAGATCCTGGATACACACAGGATCCTTACTTGTCTCAAGGATCTGCACCAAGATGTGATCCGTTCTTTGGTCTTTAACGAACAGGTGTGGTAGTTCTTTTGTATGGCCGGACCGTCAGTCTGTTACAAGCCTATCATGTGCGCTGCTTGTTTCTGTTGGCAGCATGCTTGTGTACTATGGCACATGTGCTGTGTGTGTGTGTGTGTGTGTGTGTGTGTGTGTGTGTGTGTGAGTGTGCGCGCCGTTGTGTGTGCATATCTCTCGTGTGGTGTGTGTGTGTATAAATGACAATACATGTGCGCACTGTGTGTGTGTGTGTGTGTGTGTGTGTGTGTGTGTGTGGTGTGCGCGCGCGCGCGCGCGCGTGTGCACGCACGCATATGTGTTTAACATGTCTTTATGTGCTCTCTATCGATCTCTCTCTGTCTTCCTCGCTCTCTCTGTCTCTCTTTGTCACTTACTGAACCATACACTGACCCATGCATGCATTCACACGCGCGCACGCACACGCACACACACACACACACACACACACACACACACACACACACACACACACACACACACACACACACACACACACACACACACACACACACACACACACACACACACACACACACACACACACACACACACAAAAGCACGCACACAAAGCACGCACAGAGAGAGAGAGAGAGAGAGAGAGAGAGAGAGAGAGAGAGAGAGAGAGAGAGAGAGAGAGAGAGAGAGAGAGAGAGAGAGAACTGATTGAGGTAGCGAGGGAGATAGGGAGGGAGGGGAACACGCATACAATGGCAAAACACAGATTGATTTCAGGCGTACTTTCTCTGTTTTATTTACGAGTCTCATAAATCGTTGAGACTAAAAGGACATTGACATTTTACCTCTCTGGGACATACTTTGAAATGAACTAGCTGAAACTTGGATGTGACATGGTATTTTCAGCAATCTGATTTATAGATGGAAAAGATTTATAGTTTGAAATAAACTAGCAGAAAACTTGAAACTGAAGTTAAAATACGGGTTCCTCACTCATTACACTGTGCTCACAACACCTTTTAAAACACAAATGTATCTCTTGACTGTGTAAGAGATCCATCTTAGTCCCGACAAACTGTCAGTGTGACAAGACAGGCAAAAAGTTTCCCTGTGGCTTGAGATCGATTTGTTCTCGGTTTGTTCGGTGGAATCCAAGTTTTCATTTGCTTTTAGATTCTTGAGTACTAGTTGTTTGTTTAAATGCTGCTGCTGCTGTTATTATTATTATTATTATTATTATTATTATTATTATTATTGTTGTTGTTGTTGTTGTTGTGCTGCTGTTGCTGTTATTGCTGCTGCTGCTATTGAATACATTGTTGACATTGCTTCTACTGCTGCTTTTGCTGCTGGTGCAGCTGCTGCCACTAGTACTACTACTGGTGGTGGTGGTGGTAGTAGTAGCAGTAGTAGTAGTTTGTAGTAGCAGTAGTAGTAGTAGTAGTAACAGCAACAGCAGCAGCAGAAGCAGTGGTTGTTTTGTTGCTTTGTTGAGGCCAAACCCAGACCTGAAGACTGTTCATAGGGCGAGTACGTTTTGTTTGTTAAAAACCCTGTTTCAGGCCAATTTAAAAAAAAAAAAAAAAAAAAAAAAAAAAAAATCGGTGAGGACCACGTCAATATTTTGCGCTGGAAAAGTGTGCCATTATGTGAAATTATTATAATCAAAATATTACCTGCAAATAGTGTAACATTTGGTGGTAAATCACAGGGGGACTCTTTTCTCTTCGTCCGTTCGGTTGTGTGCCAACGTGCGCAAACGAGAGACCAACACTTGCACTTTCGCTTTAACAACATCATGCATGCTCTTTACTGATTATACATTTTTCCATGAACACATCTTCTTTGTAATATTAGCCACGGATATTCACTATCGACGAAGTCAATTCATAAAGACTGGGTAAAGTTCAGAATGACGTGATACTATCCCTACAGAATGACGTGATACTATCTCTGCACCAGAGCAAATAAACTGAAAACATGATAAATGATACTGTGTCCCACTTTGAAATCTTGCGTGTGATTCATTCAAGTAATCGTTTTCTTCGAACAGTTTACTAAAGTGCTTATTCAGAATGCACGAACAGAGTTTGTCTGTGTATCAGAATCAAACAATTTATTGAAGAATGTGGTCAGAAATCTATCTGCACACGGAGCAGCAAAGTTGTCAAATTCAGCACTGAGTCTGTCAGGATCTGCAGGTTTTCACGATTTGTAATTGTACCAGTGATTTCTGTTTCAGCTACATTAGAGTCCAGTTGAGTGATATCTAATTTAGAGTTTTGCAAGGTTTCATCTATTATGCCCAATATGATATTCTCCCACATCTGTGCTCCTTCATAGCCAAAGTCACCGCCAAACTCCGTCTTAAGATGTGTAAACCATTCAACTTTTAGAATACAATTGGGCTGTGTTCTACTGAACAAAGAACCAAAGAGTCTCCTTAATCATTCATAATCATTGTTTTTATACGCTTGCCAGCGGAATCAACAACGTTCGTTAAAAATAACACAGGACATCTACAATTAGTGACAGAAATGGTTCACATACAGTTCGAAGATAACGACCACGATTGTTAAAGACACTGTCCTGCATACTGGTGTGAACTGCTCTGGCTCTTCATCGTCCATCATCCATGTGGTCATGAAGTGTTTCTGGTATTTCTGCATCCTGTCCTGGCATTCAGACCACTGAATGCCAAGGCGGGGATTTGACTGTGTTTTTTTAACGAAATGTCCGAAAGGTAATGCTATTACAGGTACGTTCCATTTTCAGTGTCTGTTTATGCTTTGTAATTACTGTTTGATGGAAGTTTGCATAGTCCTAAAAACTATGCATATGAATCTTTATTTCATGGAAAATTGCAAGAAGAATGCAGTTATCATATTCGACATCGTTCCGTTTTACATGAGCAGTGACTGATTATGCTATCAATATTCTACACATCCGAGCAAACATGAGGTAGGAGTGTTTGTGAGTTTACACAAGGAAAATAACTAGTGTAAATCAGGAGAAAAAGATACGGTAGGAAATTCGTTGTTGTATGCAAAAAATAAATAGATGTTCCATATATACTTCAGAATATAAGAGGAAAGTATCCTCTCGGACTAATGACATGAAGAGAGAGAGAGAGAGAGAGAGAGAGAGAGAGAGAGAGAGAGAGAGAGAGAGAGAGAGAGAGAGAGAGAGAGAGATGCACACACCTGCCGAAATCGATCTCTCCACTGATGAGGCATCCAAAGGAAGGTTTGTGTTTGTTTGTTTATCAGCAAACAATGTTAATGCAAGCCACAGAGCCAGTTTAACCAAACTTGGTGGAAAGAACGATGAACCCAACATATCTTAATACAGTGGGGCAGTGCAGTTCTCGATCAAAAGGAGAGGATGGAGGTTTCAGGATCTCTCCGCCGAGATGATGCAAACAGTACTCAACCCATTAGAATGAAACTTAGCGAAAAGGCGGACTCTGGCCTGAAGCTCCGGGCGTGTTGACAGCAATCGTTCGAGCCCAACGAATGAAATCGAGTTCTGAACGCCTGATCCATTCATCAAATGCTTACGATCATTTCATTACACTTCACACATCGTTGCAATCACCTGATCCACTCACCAAAGGCTTACAATCATTTCATTACACATTACATCGTTGCAATCACATGATCATCAAATGTTTACAATCATTTTATTACACTTTACATCGTCGCAATCACATGATCCACTCATCAAATGCTTACAATCATTTTATTTCACATTACATCGTCACAATCACCTGATCCACTCATCAAATGCTTACAATTATTTCATTACACTTTACATCGTTGCAATCACACCTCATCCACCCATCAAATGCTTACAATCATTTATTAGGGGGCTGGGATAGCTCAGTTGGTACAGCGCCGGACTCGTAATCCAAGGGTTGCAGGTTCGAATCTCCGCCGGGCCGTTTCGGTACAGGGGGATTTTTTCCGTCGGAGTTAAAATTGGTTCTGATTCCATTTCCCATACAGTCCTTCGAATGAGACTATAAACCGAGGTTCCGTGTGTGAACGCACGGATAACATATTGCACACACGTAACATCTTGCACACACATTCATGTGTTTCAAGCAAAGTTGTGCACACGGCCACTAATCCTGCCATTTCATGACATCAGAAGCTATCTTAACTGCCTCACGTCAAGAAATAACATAATTCAAACATTATGGCCTAAGACATGCCATAGCCTTTTTTTTTTCACACAAAAACGCCATAATTCAAAACGCACAAAACTCACTGTCAAAATCCCAGAGGCTATCCCAAAAATTTTAAATAAATGAAATGTGCTAGTTTTCACGATGCTGCAGTCAGAAACATCGGATTACAAGACTGGGAACATTACATGCATACACACTGACATACGCTCACACAGGAACATGGTTCCTTTCAGTAGCTGAAGACATTGCAGTGATAGTGAAGGCACAAACTCTCTCATTCTCCTTTAGACAAAAAACGTCCCTTGATGAAAACAATGAACACATGGGCAAGTCAGTAAACGTTATGATTAATTCCAACAAGCCCATAAATCACTTTATATCACTGTTTTTGATTTCTGTGTGATAGTTCTTGTTTTATGGCAAATGATGTCATCTCCAATGGCGCAATCCCATATTAAAATTTGTTGATTTAAAAAAAAAAAGCAATGCACACACACAGAGAGAGAGAGAGAGAGAGAGAGAGAGAGAGAGAGAGAGAGAGAGAGAGAGAGAGAGAGAGAGAGAGAGAACGGGAAGGAGAACGATAACTATAATTTATTCAAGACAAGGTCACAGCCCCATTTGAAGGGGGTGAGCAATAATAAGCATAATTAAACAAGTTTTTTTTTAACATCACAAAAATGTAAACATTCTCATTCTCATCATATGCATTTACTAATGTCAAATCACTTCTCCTTTTAAATGACTTGTGCAGATTGCTTGCAACAGTATCATTTTTTTTAGGACAACGACAGACTAACTTGAAAAGTGTTGGACGTCGATGATACTTTAAGTTTGTGTTGTAGATCTGCCAGAACAGGGCATGAGAATACAAAATGAAGTTCATCCTCCTCACCAGATTTACACAATGGGCTCAACAAATTCCTTTCTGTATGTGCATTACGTCGCTGACGATTCACATCAATATCCGAAACTCTAAACCTGATTTTGGTTAGTTCAGACCTGATAAATCTATCACTTTTCAGCAGTCTGAGTAATGAAAATCGTTCGCTGCCTGCCACCTGCAATCTATTATTCGTTGCTTGAAACAAGCCAAAAAACTGCTGTCACAGCCAATCCTTGGTCTAACAATGCAAATAAAAAACAAACAAACTATAATCACATGAACATTTACGAATACCTGATGCCCAGGTAGTTTTCCTTGTCATATCCAGGTCAAACAATGTTTTAAAAACTTTGGCGGGTAGTCTTTGTTTCCCCCATACATACCAGTATTAATAGATCAATACCAACACCATTTCATTTACCACAATTAGTATCATGATCATCATCCAACAGTACTGTTCACTTTTTCAATAATACTGTTTGCATTAGTTTCTCTCTCTCTCTCTCTCTCTCTCTCTCTCTCTCTCTCTCTCTCTCTCTCTCTCTCTCTCTCTCTCTGTGTGTGTGTGTGTGTGTGTGTGTGTGTGTGTGTGTGTGTGTGTGTGTGTGTGTGTGTGTGTGTGTGTTAATGAACATGTTAACCCCCCCCCCTTTCATTGATCATTTCCATTTCTTCCCCACTAGTATTATTCTACTAGTACCAACATTATTTCACTGATGACAACGATCATCATCCAATACAATCTTTGCTATTTTTCTTTTCTTGATGCCAATAAAATACTATCTTTGCGATTTTTTCTTTCCTTGATGCCAATAAAATTTCTTCGTTTATAATGGAACAATTAATGTATTTCTCATGAGGCATTCCACGTCCTTTTTATTTTCATTTATAGAGTGTGCTAGTGCTCGAACATGTTTAAACCACGTGTCGACTTTATTGTTACTATTAGACTGTTTTCTTCCAAATGACATCCTGTGAACAGCATCCCAAAAGTCCTTCTGACTTTTTACAGATGCCACAGCTCATCCAGTAGCTTGTTGATTTCCGTTTCTGTTTTCTTCCAGAAATGTTTGTAATCGCGCTGAGCAGCTGAACAGTCATCATTGTCTGCTTTTTTACGAGTACAACAATTGACTCGTTACAGTTCTCTTTTGCCTTTTTTTTTTTAATAGAGAACACACTCGTAATCACACCAATCATTATATTTTCTATTGCTTTATTACCAGACATATTTTTTTTTTTCATACAGTCGGAACTTACTTTTCTACAATTATTAAGTGTACTCAGAACATCATTTACATTACTGTCTAATAAATTCATTGCAATATCAATTCTGGTACAAATTCCTTCACTACACAATGTATTGCTGAATAGACTAGCATATTCATCATTCCACACACATCTGTCAAACACCAAATTAGGTTCTTGTGTACTGACATCAACAATGTTTTCATTTGGAAAGGTAACACGCAGAGACAAACGTAAATGATAGGATTCTATATGTTCCAGAACATTTAATTCCCATGAATCATGTACAAAGAGAGAAGAGCTCGCTTGTAAAAAGAAACGAAAAAATCACTAACACTGATATCAGGATCAAATGTACACACACACACACACACACACACACATGTACATATATATATATGTGAAATAGTTTGTTCTTAATAAAGAGTAATACTCCTCCCGATCTTGTTAAATGTTTCATATCCAGCAAACATATGAAAATGACACCAAAAATTTTTCTGGGGGGAGGGGAGGGGACGGGTGTGTGAAACAATGGGTTTTGTGGGGGGGAGGGGGGGGAGGGGAAGGTGTGTGAAACAATGGGGTTTGTATCTTGTTTTGTAGAATGGTATGGTATATTAGTGACAGTAGTGATTATGGTGGATTGATAATAGTGCTTACTGGTTGAAAAAAAAAGTAAATAAATAAATGAATAAACGTCTCTAATGGTGGTCTTGGTGATGATAGTAGTTATGTGTGGGGTAGTTGTATGTAGGGTGTGGGGTGTGGGTAATGCTAACAAAATCAGATGTCGGGGGAAAAAAAAAAAAGTAAAATATAGTAAATAAATAAAAATAAAAAAGTAAATAAATAAAAAAGTAAGTTTTGAAATATACAGCAAAGATTAAAAAAAATAATTATAAACATATAAAATAAATGGAGAGTGGTTACAACTTCTGAATGAAGTGGGTAGTCGGGGTATGGTGGTGGTGTGTGTGTATGTATGTATGTGTGTGTGTGTGTGTGTGTGTGTGTGTGTGTGTGTGTGTGTGTGTGTGTGTGTTGGTGGAAGGTATTGCCGACTGGTGTCGAAGTGGTGGGGCATTTGTGTTACTGTTGGATGTTGATGCCTTGGGGCTGTAGTGTACCAAGTTTGGCAATGAGATGGGACTCTTGTGCTGTACGTTCAAAGCTGTCACTCTGTGATTGCCAGAGTGCCAAGACTTTCACATGGTTGATGTTGTGTTGGGGGGTGGCTGAAATGTAGGGCAATGAGTTTGGGTCAGTGCTGGCTGATGTCAGCCAGGTGTTCAAAGATGCGTGTCTCAAGTGTGCGGGATGTTTCACCTATATAGATCTTGCCACACAGATGGCAGTGGATAGCGTATACAATGTTGCGGCTCTGACAGGAGAATGTGTGTTTAATTGTGACAGAGTCTTTGGAGCCCTGTAGGATGGTGTCTGGTTTTGGTGAGGGGGCAGATTTTGCATTTAGGTTTTGAGCAGGGGTGAGTGCATGATGGTGTAGGTGTGGAGATTCTGTTCAATTTGGACCACACAAGAAGATCCTATAGGTTTTTTTTTCATCACGTTTGAACGTGATCATGGATCTCGTATGGAAGGCAGGTTTGCGGTTTTGCACAATGTGCCAACTGGATTTGAGAATCCTTCATATGGGGAGGGTGTGTGGGTAGACGAGGAGGTAGGCGTTCGGTCTGTCTGTCTCTTTAGGAAGACAATGCACACTGGACAATGCTAAAGAAGAATTACACAGAAATCTCTGTCGATGAATGGTATGGGAATGGAAAATTATTGAAAAATGCAATATAAATGAAACATTTGAGTAACAGATTGGCAACAACTACTGATGATAATCGGATTTCTAACCATCTCATAACAGAAGAAAAAAAAACTGTAACTTGCTAAATATAATTGAAAATCGGGGAAATTCTCAAGGGTGGGGAAACTTTTAAAGCATGTTAAATCACCTTTTGGAAGTATGTGAAAGCTCTGTTGGACACAGTTGTTTCCCCCATAAACTGGCCTGAATCTACAATTTGCCATTGTATTAAAAAAGGAGATATGAACAATCCAGGAAATTTCAGGGACATTTTACTGTATGAACTAAGTCATAAAAATGTTTTGTGGAATGATAAACAGGAGGTAGCATTTGGTAGGGGAATCTTATCACATTGGGGAGCACTGAGCTGTTTTAAAAAATGCATAGCCCACTGTTGATTATCTGTTTACTTTATTAGCCTGTGCAAGGAAACAATAAAATTAGAAAAGTATGTTGTATGTTGTATTTATAGATGTGAAAAGAGTTTGCAAAGTCAACGCGAACCTACTTCGGCCTGTTCTAAGAAAAATAGAGTAAATGGGAAGTTAGATCTATGCATTAAAAGTATGCCAATTAAGGTCAAAATGAGAGTGAGGTCTGGCGCCAAACTGTCATTTCATATACAATGTTCATCGAGTATTAAGCAGAGAGAAGTACGTATCCCTGTGCTCTTCACTTTGGACACATACCATGGACACAGAGTCACACGCTGAGACAATAGCGCAGATTTCAGGCCACCCTACACTTTCTGGTGGACAACTTGATTTCAGAAGGACCAGACCCAACTTGGGAACACAAATCAAAGCTTCCCAACTCGTTTGCGGATCTTCCTGAACAGTAGTCGGTTGGCTGTGATGGCCTCGTATGTGTGTGTGTGTGTGTGTGTGTGTGTGTGTGTGTGTGTGTGTGTGTGTGTGTGTGTGCAAGCAATAATAATAATAGTAATGATTCATTCAGTTTTTGCAGGCCCTCTGGCCCATATGAACAAGAGAACTGAATTGCACAATAATTAGCATGGTATAGGTGAGATTGAAAGAGTATAATGACAAATAAACACGAAATGCACGGCAAATTCTATGAGCAACACAAATAAACGTTTACATTACCATTCAGTTATAGACAGAGGTTTCATTTCCTTAATTTAAGGATTCAGAAATGTATACTGCAATTTTAAATAACTATTCATGTGACATATTTCTACCTAATAACTATATCTTAAATTCTGATGGAAAACGATATAATACAAGGGTATGAATTTCCTGCGAACTGTGAAATATTTAGGTCAGATTGACATGAAATGACATATATTTTCAATACAATGACCATCACACTGTTTACAAAATGGATCAATGGATTTGTTGAGTCGAGTGACACAAACCATTCAGAGGTAACCGGTCGCATCTAAGCAGACACAAAACACGACGATATTCGCGAGCAGACAACTGACTCACGTAACTGGCCATTACCATATCTTGGTGATACATACAACAGTCAGGGTATGATGAAAGAGAAGAATGCCAGTCTCGAAAATATGAATCCTTCAAACGTTGTTTGAGCAGATTTAGAAAACAATGAGCATTTCCCACATTCTGCATCTGACATACATATCCAAAGCCGTAAGTGTACAATAGCAGTCTTACATATATAACCCAGTTTTTTTTTCTACCATAGTGATCGCGCATTTGCATCATTTTATAGCATTGTTTTGGATATCTGTTGTCGAACATACACACAAGCCTGCACCAAATATTTCACAGGTCGAAGATATGTATCAATATACATAGGATGTCCACCACACTCCCAAAGGGCAATGTTGTTTTTGACATCCCTTCCAACCCCTAAACCATATTGCAAAACTTAATTTGGACTTTTTCATAGCATTATATTTTGAAACCCCAATATTTCAGAACTATACAACAGAATTGGCTTTAGTTTTGTGTAAAAAAAAAAAATTCAATAACGTAGCGGCTGGAATTCATTGAAGTTTAACATGCAGTCTTTTAATCCCTGCCACCGTTCTCACAGCCTTATCTGACAGATTTTCTGTACATCTGGACCATTTAATGCGGCTGAAAATATAACGCCAAGATAATTGTATCCAGGTTCAACCTGGATCTGCTTACTATCATACCACCATTTCTCAGTTGATTTAATGAAACCACATTTTTGAACATAAGCACTCTGGATTTATCTATATTCACTGTCAGACCCAATTTACGGCGGTATTTTTTCCAGGACACACTATCTTCTGCAAATCTGCCACAGAGTCGGAAACTAAAGCAAAACCACCTGCATACATCAACAGAAAAATACCAAGTGGGTCTGCAAAAATGTCGACACCTCTTGCACCACAGTCTAGTAAGTCAGCTTGCAACTCCGACAAAAATGTAGAGAACAATATGGACTTAAAACACAGCCCTGTCTTGCACCTGACACAGAGTAAAAAAAAAAAACTTAGTTATACTGGTCTCCACTTTGACAGCGGCTTTCACATTTCTAAACATAGCCTTTATGTTTTGAACACTTTTCCGCGAATACCCAGTTTTTGTCTGTGTACATTATCAAATGCTTTAGAGAAATCCACAAAGAGTGTGTAAAATCGACCACAATGTTTTGCGACGTATTTTTGAACCAGTGGTTGAAGAGAAAAAAATGTTATATTGTAACCTTTGCAAGAACCTGCTTGAGCTTCAGGAATAGTATAATTTGTATCACAAAAGTCCTTTTGTCTGTTATTAACTACTACACCATTACTACACTGTATAATCTGTTAATTAGGTTCAAAAATGAAATCCCCCTATAATTGTTTTACTTGAACTACCTTTTTGTGTGTGAGGGGAATATGACAGCTTTCGTACAGCTTTGAGGGTACTCCCCACTTTCAAAAATTTCTGTTGAACAACAGACACAGATCTTTAACAACAACATCTTCAGCGTTCATGTAAAATCAGAGCACAGACCATCTGGTCCAGATGCTTTTCCATTTTTTAATGCACGAATAGCACTTCGAATTTTAACCTCTGAAATGTCCTTATTTCCGAGGGCAATTAAACAATCACTGCAGTTTCCAGGTACATGATCAGTTAGAACATTATCAACCTCCCAGCCGAAATCAGAGTCATCCGCTGATTGCTCTCCATTGAACAAATTTTCAAAGTAATCATACCATACGTGAGTTGAGATCAGTTTCGAACAGTTTGATTTGGCTGATGTCAATGACTTACATTTTTGCCAAAACACTCTGGAATTAATATGAGAACACGCAGCATTTAGTTATTTTAAAACGCGCTCATTTTGCTCTGCCTTTTTTTAACTTTCACAAAATTCATGAAATTGCTGCTTCTGATTCAGATAATTGATTAAATCCTCCCTTAAATTAGACCATCTGAACACACCAAGATGTCGATATTTTTTTTCTTTCGCACGCTCACACTCCTCGTCCCACCAGGGAGGCTGTTCACGGGGTACTTGCATTTTCCGCTTTGATCTCATTTGACCCGCAGCGTTCTGAAGGATTGTAACAAGACAGGTCGACCCCGCCTCAATGTCACATTCGAGTGCTGTCACAAAATTTTGAAATTTTTCTTTCTTTGTTACAGGAAACATAATCAGCGAATGATCGCATATTCTTCTTTCCAAACAAATTGAAAAACTCCTCTTTCAGTACAATTTATTCAGCAGTATCCACAGTCTCCATGTTATCAAGAAAAGTAAAGGAAGCAACAATAGGAAAATGACCAGATTCACACCTGTTTGCCACGTGCATATTAACAACAGTATCAACTATTAATTGTGAATGAACAAAATAAATCTACAACACTTTTTTACCCTGGTTTGCTATGCATGTAATTTCTCCCTCACTATCCCTTTCAGTTCTTCCATTTACATTTAACAGAACATATTCTGTACATAATTCAATAAGTCTACGACCATGTTTATTGATTTACTAACAGTTTGTGGCACATTCTGCATTAATATTTCTACATCTTCTAGTAGTTGTGCGTATCAGTTTTCACTGACGTTACCCACATCGGAGAGTTCATCATTTTATTGGGCTTTAGATCGCCACACAGAAACCAAGGAGGTCAGGATATCGGTCCATTACCTCTGACATACAGTTTTCTCATAAATCGATACCGTTACCGTTATCACTGTTCTTTCCATAGATCACCGAACATTCAGGTGCAATGTAAACAACACAGCAAGAATGTCAAGTGGAGAATTCAAAAAACACTTACCAACCTTCAGAAAAACAGTCCTATGTTGATTGAAGCAGATGTTCACATGACACATAACGCACTAGACAACACCACCACCTTTCAGCTTTGTCGTGCATGGAAAGTAAAACGTATGAAAACCTGGGAAAGCATTTTCTATATCACTTTTTTTTTTTTTACATAGCCACACTTTGGAGAAGTAAGATATTTTAAACATTTCTCAAACACGCCGGAATGATGATAACTTTTTAACTTTGTAGTATAAACTTTGAACATTTCACACCATTATTTGAACACAGAAAACACTTCAT
>JADBJO010014324.1:0-48183 GCA_016801955.1 Conus betulinus | reverse complement strand
CAATGCATTTATATTGTAATTTGGCAGTTACGTATTAAAGATGTAAACTTTGCAGTGGCAGTATCTCACCATTCTGCAGGGCTGTTGGGTTTGGTCATTTTTTGTTGCTTTTGTTATTTCAGTGAATTTGAAATTTTTGAACTCTTTTAATCTGATAGCAAGGTAGTGCTGGCACTCGTTGCATGGCCTAGTTTTATCTGTATATCAGTATTTGAATTACATTATAGTTTGCTGCAAATACTGTGTATGCCCTTTTTCTTTGATGACAAAAGTGATTTTTACATGAAAGGGTCCTGAATAATCAGTAAAGGTATTACCTCCATATGCCCTTCTCCTCCTGTCACTGGCCATCAGTGATAACTTGCCAGTTGCATCCACTGTCTGAGCTGTCTTTTCTGCCTCTTTTTACCTCTTTCTTCCTTAACTCTGCCTCTTTTGTAGCTGTTTCTTCCTTTACTTCTGCCTGTTTTCTTGCTGTTTCTTGGTCATCCCCTCAAATCTGTCTTCCAGTTCCATGCAGGTTTCTGAGCAGAGCCTTAAAAGTGATATTTTGGATCGTTGGATACTATTTTTCCAAGGTAGTGTTGTATCCAGCCTCACATCCTCCTTATCTAGTCCCACATTCTCCTAAAACCCAGTGAGCAGCAGGGCTGCGCAGACTACAGTGCTTGTTTGGGAAGATGATGCTGGCAGCGAGCTTTATGAAGCTTCATGACTTGAGGCATTGTGTCATGGTCTGCGATGTTGTTAAGTTAAAAAGCCCCACGCTAGTATCAGTTGCTTAGAGAAAACAGTTAATTGAGCCAGAACTTGATGAAATTCAGTAAACAGACAAGGTTATGCACACAACCAGACGATCACAGTTGATCAGTATCAACAGTAGTAGATGAAATATGTTAAATGCACTAAATGCATTAATAGTGGAGATGATGGGGGGATAACTGAAAACCTTTTTTTTTTTTAAAGCTTTTTTGTTTACAAATAAGGTTCAGTTAGGCAGATACAGTCACAGAGCTTAATCTAGAGCGCGGGATTGGTAGGATCCCCCCCCAAATCTGTTCCTTCCCGCAGTTATCGAGTCTTAACACAGGCAGACTCCCGCACATTTGCAGAACTGCCCGCCCAGTTCACTGATCGTTGCGTGCGCTTGTTTGTCGTATGCTTGAAAAACTGAAACTAGGACTGAGCAGGAGTGAACGATTTCTTGATATTTCATTGGCTGTTAGTGTAAATCAACCAATCGGCAGTGTTCATCTCCTCCATCTCGATCACCGACGAGAGTTCCGAGAGTTTAAGGTGCCATATTGGATATTTCTAAAAATGAAGCGTGTACCCACCTATTCGATTTCGACTTTGTGGAGGAAAAGTGAAAAAAAAAAAAAAAAAAAAGATTCTGTGCCATGCGAGGGTGAAAATCATGAAGAAACCGCAACTCCATCCAAAAAACTCTGTGTGTGTGTGCGTATGCGAGTGTGTGTGCGCGCGCGCATTTGTATGTGTTTTTTACTGTTTATAACTTGCTTTTTTTTTTTTTTTTTTTTTTTTTTTAAATCGGTTATTTAATCTAGATGATTTGATCAAGGTGTGTTGAAGTCTGTGTACGAAGGTGGAGGAGGTATGTAATGTGGGGTTGGGTGGGGAGTGCCCCCCCTTTTTTTTTTTTTTGATAGGGGGGGGACTGCCCCCCTTTTTCCAAAATCCTAGATTAATTAAGCTCTGAGTCAAATAACTAAATAAAATGGAGTGAAATTGCTGTTTTCTGATTATGTGAGATTACAAACCTCTGTCTGTTCTGGTATGCAGACTGCCCACTCCTCGTCCAGGAGAAGTACTGGGTCTTGTGGGGCACCAATGGAATTGGAAAGTCCACAGCCCTCAAGATCTTGGCTGGCAAACAAAAGCCAAACCTTGGCAGATTTGCTGTGAGCAGTCTTTTCTTCTTCAAGTATATGCTTATGTGTGTGTGGACAGTTTCATCAAATATGATGACGCCTGTAATTTTCAGAGTTGTAACTTCATGATTGAAGTTGTTTCATTATTTCAGTAACATCATGCTAAACTTGAAGTTGTTTCATTATTTCAGTCGCATCATGTTAAACTGTGCAATGTTGGTGATGTTTGCATACTGTTTAGGTTATTTGTATTTTTCAAGAAAGAGTAATAATGGTATGATTACTGTCTTCAAACAAGAACAACTAATGAGAATATCAAGGTCATTTCATGTCGTCCATAAATTCCAAAGGAAGCGACTTCAGAATCCATCATCAGTCACAGGTGCACCAGATACTGCAAAACTAACCACTTCTTACAAGCAGTTCTTGGACTTGGAACTTGACATTTCATGAAGGCTATTTGTATAAGTCAACAGAGAAACAAGGATCAGTTTTATGTGGCTTGTCAGAACATTCCAACTTGTGTCATTGATAATATTACATTTATTGTATGTTTTGAAAAGTTATTGAATATGCTTGCTCCAGTTGTGGAAAAAGTTCATTTGTAGTGACATAGTTACATCAGCAAACATAACTAACACGCTAAAGACTAACACAGACCTGATTCTAAAATGCTTTTCTTTAAAAAGAAGGTAGACGGGCGGGGAAATGATTCTAGATGTTGGGCTTATATATGAAAAAAAAATGTATATGTACAGGATCCCCCAGACTGGACAGAAATTCTGGCTTACTTCAGGGGGTCTGAGCTGCAGAACTTCTTCACCAAGATTCTGGAGGATGACCTCAAGGCTCTGATCAAGCCCCAGTATGTGGACCAAATTCCCAAGGCTGTAAAGGTATGTCAGAGATCATAATGTACGTATATCATCCTCAGATTGTTAGTGTTGTCCACAAATCGGTTCATGTTATCATCTTTGTCTCTCTCTCTCTCTCTCTTGGTCTCTCTCCTTCTCACTTATTTTTTTTCCCTTACTTTCAAAAGAATGTATGTCGTAGTAGGCTAATGATGAACTATTTTTGTACATGTCAGGCTCATGTCTGAAACAAATTGCATTTCATCAGTTAGCTGCTGACCATGTAGTAGTATGAAGAACAGAAAACATGAAGCTTGGTAGCTAGTGATGAGGGAGGAAAGTTTTTACGAGATACGATAGTGTTGCCTGGAATGGCCTGAAATAGTTTAAACAGACTTGTTTGAATTGGTTTTTCATCAGGCAAAATCTGTATGGTTCACTACTATGAAAAAAAATTCCTACTTAAGAATTGTGTAATTTGTATAAAGAAGAGACACACTGTCGTGCAGTATGATCATTTTTCATCCCCATTATGTATTCTTTGAATCCTTTTGGGGGCAGGTTGGCCTTGTAAATAAGGTGTTGGATTCTGGGGGTTGATTTTAATTTATTTTTTTAGAATTTGCCATATTTTGGACGTGACTGAAAAAACGCTGAACATAACAAACTGGGAAAAGGAAAGTAAAGGTAAATCAAAATTCTAGAGACAGAGTTCTTGAGCTGTAATTGATTTTATGCATGTAATCATGGTGGGGGGTTTAACCAAGAGCAGCACTGCTTAATTTCTGTGCGTGAAATTTTGTCAGGTTGTGTCTGCTTCTTTGACAACATGCCCTGAAACATCGGGTGGGGGGGGGGGGGTGGGGGGGGGGGTAAGGGAACATAGAAAAATGTCTGGTGAGGGAACATTAGAAAAATGTCTGGTGAGGGAACATTAGAAAAATGTCTGGTGAGGGAACATTAGAAAAAAATTTGGTGAGGAAACGGTGAAAAAAAAATCGAGTGAGGGAGTATGAGGGTTCCCAAGTATGCTGATGAATTGGGTTTGAAAGAAGGTTGTGTTAGAAAAAAAAATCTTTTTGTTGTAGTTAATGCAAAATCAAATGGTAGCTACCCAGAAGAAAAAGTCTGCTATGTGATAATTGGTAAAACCAAATGAATACTTTACCCCCCACACCCCCTTTCCATTCTCCCTCTTCCCAAACCCCCCATACTCCCATTATCCCCATCTCCCTGACCCCACCTAAAATAGAAAACAAACGCATGTACACACACATGCACACACAGACACATGCACGCACGCGCGCGCGCACACGCGCACACACACACACACACACACACACACACACACACACACACACACACACACACATGGAAAAAATAGTGTCAAGTAGACTAGTTCATTTCTGTGAAAAACAAAACATTATTCCAAAAAATCGAGCCGCGTTTCGAAAAGGTCGCTCCACTACGGAGCATTTAGTCAAACTTACGACACAAATTAAACAGCAGTTTGGCAGACGGAAAAATATTCTAGCAACCTTTTTTGATGTGAAAAAAGCTTACGATCAAGTATGGCATTACCGATTACTCCAAAAACTTCAAAACTACAATATAGATAGTAATATGTATAACTATATAGAACATTTTTTATCACAACGCTATATACAGGTAAGAGTTGGAAGCACATATTCTAAGTCGAGAGAACTTCAGATGGGTCTTCCACAGGGCTCGGTTATTTCACCTATTTTATTCAATATACTCATAGCAGATCTTCCAAATAATCTCTATCAAAAGATACAGTTTTAGCCCAGTATGCAGATGATATATGCATGTGGATGAAGGTGACAGTGAAGCGTAAAACGCCAATCAGAGCACTTAACTATACCAAAAAAAGTGTACCAACGCGAACTAAATAAAATCGATATATTTATGAAGGAAAATGGACTTTCTTTATCATTAGAAAAAAACACATATGGTACTTTTCAATTCGGGGCATAACCCAGAAAAAAAACTGCCTGATTTCACTATGGGTGGCAGTGTCATTAATTATTCGCAAAGCGTAAGGTTTCTAGGTGTTTATTTATCATCCAAACTTACGTGGAATCAACACATAGACTATGTATTAAATAAAGCCAGAAAAGCTTTAAATTTCTCAAAAATTATTAGTAAACAGCAGCGATGGGGTCAAGACACAAAAGCACTTTTATGTCTTGCTAATTCCTTAGTTCGTTCGTGTTTAACTACGGCCAGGATCTTTTTTTAGTGCACCAAACATTTATTAAACAAACTACAAAGTATAGATTGTAAAGCCTTTAAACTGGCACTAGGAGTGCCGACTCATGCTTGCAATCTTGGATCATATAAAGAAGCAGGAGTTCTTCCTCTTGATGAACATAGGAAAATCTCTGCAGCTAAGTTTGTATTAAAATCCTTTGCACATAACTCATTCTGCAATGAAGAAACAAAGTTAAATTCTAAGCATGACTTTGTAACAGGGCTAAGACAATACATTGTTTGCAACCAATTAATTTGTTTGTCTCGGACATGATTGATTCTACAGAATTAAAAAGTAAAAAAAAATATCAATTAAGCCATCTTTTTTACCTGTACCATCTGGGAAACAAATTAAACCTACTTTTGACATTGATCATACAGAATTGAGCAAAAGTCAATCTCCAAACGTTCTGAAAAATTTAGTTAATGATCACATGGAAAATTACTATAGTGATTACATTAAAATATTCACAGATGGATCTGTACTTGATGATGGCAATGCAGGTTTCAGCATTTGTAATTCCTACTATGAAAACAGTCAAACGATATCATATAGGTAAACACTATTCAGTTTTTACTGCGGAGTTGTTAGCTATTTTGATGGCTTTACACCATATTGAAGAGTTACCTATGAATAGTTGTAACATATTACTCTGTGTAGATTCTAAATCGGCATTACAAGCTATCAAAGATCAAAATGCCAAAAAAACGTCTTGAAATGATACTAGAAATCAGACATGTAATTCATCAGTTGGCATGTAAAGACATTAGTGTAACTTTTTACTGGGTTCCTTCCATTGCGGAATATATGCTAATGAATTGGTTGATAGAGCAGCTAAAAGTGCAGGACGTAATACTGAAGGGGCAACTCTAATTAACATAAATCTAGATCTGCACGAGTATTATAATCACATTGAAAAACTAGCAAAAGATACCTTTGATAACATGTTGAAGACATCAGATTGCCATTATTCACACAATTGTATAAAAATCGTCAGCGCAATAAATTCCAAATTTTTAATTTTAAATCACATATCTGATACTAGTTCAAGACATATTAGTTCTCTGATGTTCAAAATTCGTTTAAATGCTTTTAAAAAAAAAATTTTAAAGATATTAAATGTATGTGGGAATCAAATCTCCATTAGTCACCTGATTTTACACTGTCCGGGTATCAAAGAATTAATGACGAAAACTACAGGGGATTTACTGACTCGTCAAATACCATTAACTGTTCAGGAAGTGTTAAATGACTTCCATCTTCTTAAATGTTTCTCAGAAGTTTTACATCTTAGTCCTATTGGTCTTTTCCTTTGAATAGTTAATTTATTGTTGGATTCAATTGTTGTTATACTAATCTTCTGTTAATTGTTAAGTCACGTTTGATATAGATGGTAAACTTCATTTTCTTTCTACTAATTCTATCATTTTCAACAATTCATATCCCATATGAAGCTTGATCATTATATAGAACTGTAGGTGTAGGCATATAGGAAAAAACATTTAATTTTACTACCACACACTCTCTAAAAACAATATTAACGCATGCATTAACAACCTCTTCTTTCATACCTATATTTCTCCTATCCCCCCCCCCCCCCCCCCCCCCCCCCCCCCCCCCCCCCCCCCCCCCCCCCCTTCCCGTCTAATATCACTTAAGGGTGAACAGACGTAAAACTAAAGAACGAACACACACACCACTTTAACCAAAGAGGGAGTTTTGTACACATATTTGTGGAAAGTATGCACATTTTTGATGAAAAGTGTGCCAACAGTAGTTTCAGGGTGAATGGCTCTGCTTGCGCTGTTTGTTTCAGGCTCTGTGCAGGCATTGCTGGACAAGAAAGATGAGCTGAAGACCAACAGGCTGTCTGTGAGCAGTTGGTAGGTAGAAACATTAACACATAACTGCAGTGTAGTCATATAATTGATTTTAAACTATGTCTGTCCATGTTTGATGCCTGAATTACGAGATTTGCGGAGTTAGCTCGATCATGGGATTGGCATGCATTTTTTTTGAATGAGTATTTTTGTTGTAAAAGAAAAAAGAGAAAAATACATTTTCAAATGCATGTATGTAAAACATATTTTTGCATTTAAAGAACCCAGTTCACTCTGAAACTTGCTGGTATTTATGTGTGTGGTCCCTGTGCAATCTTACGCTTTATTGAATTGATAAGCCTGTGACTGTTGAAGAATATTTGTATAATGATGACATTTGAAATTTATTTTTAGTTTTGTGAAGGAAAGTTGAACTGTGTGATTCAGCATATGTTGTCCGCCTTGCAGACTTGCTGAATGTGAAAACCACAAATGTGGAGGACCTGTCCGGAGGAGAGCTGCAGAGATTTGCTATTGCTATTGTGTGCATTCAGAGAGCTGACATGTAAGTTTTCCTTTATCATATCTGACAAGATTTGTGTACTCTTAAGACGTTTATAAGTGCATGCAAATGGCTGGCTGTATGCTTGCATGTACATGAGTGCTGATTGTGTGGGTGTGTGCATGCATGCTCAAGTGGTGTGCATGTGTATGTCAGTGTGTGCACATGTGTGCTTTCGTGTTTGTGTGGTGTGTGTGTATATATATTGTATGTACACATGGATGTATGTGTGTACATGTGCACACAGACCAATTTTGCAGGGTATACATAGACCATGTACATGTGAAAGCTTCACTTTAGATAACGGTCATAGTTTTATGCCATTCATTTCATCATATTTTTTTTTTTTTTTTTTTTCTTTTTTTTTTTTTACAAACTAAAAGATAAAGATTGATGGCTTTGCAGGCTGGTGCATCTATAGTTTGTGTTGAAGGATTGTTTTTAATTTATTCTTTATTTGTGTTTTTTGTACTTTTTACAGTTGGTATATGAGGGGAAAAACTTATAAATATGTTGGGCGATCTGTGTATCTATCAGTCTGGCTGGCTGGCAGGCTGTTGCAGGAAAGTCTCAAGGATCTCTCATATTGTGATAGTTTTCAGTGTTGGTGGGATGGATTGGATGGTTGCAATCCAAATTTCTGGATTGATAGGATGGCCCCAATTTAGTTTCAGATTGGAGACATACCCCCTCTTGCATCCATGCACATATACATACACTCGTAACGCACGCATATGCATTCATACTCTACATACGCTGACACACATATGGGCATGCCCACTCTCACACACACACACACACACACACACACACACACACACACACACACACTCTCACAAGAACATGCATACATGTATACATACACATACAATTATGTCAGAGGTGCAGATAGTTAGATACCTAAGGTTTGACCAGGCCATAGGGCTGAAACATAGGTAAGACATATTCTAAGTCATATCCGTGAGACTCTTGTCTTGAATCCTGTCATCTAACTATTGATTCATTTATCTGTCAGTGGTAAATCCAGCACATTCAGGTCTCGTAGCTTGGTAGACATGGTGTAGTGTATAAGGACTAGTCCACAGGCAATGACTCTCGCAAAGCTGATAAGGCAGAAACTGATACACTGTTGTTCCAAATTTCACATGCCTCTCTGTCTACAAAATGCAGAAAAAAGCCAGAATCAAACAAATGCTCCATCATTCCATTGGCGTAGACATTGCAAACAAGATGTGCAACATCATCTTTTAATTAGCTTGCAAGGCGGTGAAATGGACTTTTCTTTGAAAGGTTAGGATCTTAGTTTTGACTGCTGTATGTATATATTTTTCATTTGTAAGAGTGAACAAGTCTGTGTAAGAAACGTTATTGGCCTTACGAAAAATGTTGATAATGTTGTATTGCCTTTCTAATCACATTAATTCTATGTAGTGATGTTTAACCCTCTGCAGTACTTATCCGAGCTTAGTAACACCGAAAACCATCGGCAAGATAGGTAACTCCGTAATTTGAACATGGTTACTCAATTTAAAAAAATAATTTAAAAGAGAGGAAAGGAAAGAATGAAATGAAAATAATTTTAAAAATTCCTACGAATATATACGTTGCTATATCGTAAGTTTGAAGAATGTCACATGAGCCATTTACTCGGGGGGGGGAAAAAAAAATCTTCTTCTTCAGAACTTTCTTCTGAATCGTTGCTCATCATCATACTTGAAACCTCATCCCAGTCGAAATCTAGGTCACTCTAAGCTTCATCACCCAGCACTTTCACTTAGTCTTATGCCGTAAATTCTACAAATCGCAGTATCTCCATCACTAAATCTCATTATAGAACGGCAGAAATCAAAGTAAGCCATGGTGAAAAACCGCATTTCGACTTCAAAACTTAAAAAATTTGTAACTCGAGAACCACGGCACGCATCGACTCGCGGTTTTTTGCAGACGGTAGAAAATGTTGCCACGTGTTTTTACCGGGCGCTGGCAGGCGCTCAGCGTTTTAGCTGTGTGATTTCCGGTTAGGCACTAGTGGGCGCCCGATTGACAAGAGGGTTAATACATGTGTTTATGTAAGGAGTGAAGTATGTAGAAACAGATAACCACTTCATTCAAAGGATGATTTTTTGTGCCGTTGGCATGGTCAAAGAAGTTAGTGATGCACCTTAGATGTTTGATCAAGTAATAGTGTGTGGCCTTTGGTTAGTCAGAGGACTAATGATGCATCTTAGATAGTCGAGCATTCGATTATGTTATTGCTTTTGCATGTTCAAAGAAGCAGTCATACACTTCAGGTATTTGAACAAGTGTTAATTTTGTGCTGTTTGCTTTGTCAAAGAAACGATGATGCAGCTTAGCTCAGACTCAGAGAAGTGGTAGATCAGCATATGCTGCTTTATTTAAGATTGATGATGCACCTTAGATGTTGAAAGAAGTGATATAAACCCTTTGCTTAACGAATACATCATGGATTGTGTGCAGCATCATGTTTGATGAGCCCTCTTCCTACCTGGATGTAAAGCAGCGTCTGCGTGCTGCCCAAATGATCCGCAGCCTGATCAGGCCCGACAACTACATCATTGTGGTGGAGCATGACTTGTCTGTCCTGGACTACTTGTCAGACTTCATCTGCTGTTTGTATGGGGTGCCTGGAGCTTACGGGGTTGTGACCATGCCTTTCAGCGTGCGTGAAGGTGTGTGCTTGAAAAGTGTTTGACATCGTGGAAGAGATCAAAGGCTTGATGCTGTGAGATAGATGTGAGCTCGCATGTGTTTCCTGATGTGTTTGTTGTTTAGCTTTTAGTCAATAATTGTTTAAAATGCCAACTTCCTTTAGAGATTATGATAGTTGTGCTTGCATGTGCTGGATTTTTGGCAAGTGGTAGTTTTGTCTGCATATGTTGTATTTCTGGCCAGATGTATGTCTCAGAGATGGTTAGGGGCTCACCTTTCAAGACAAACTCCATCCTTTTCTTACAATAGCAGGTGCTGAAAAGAAATCAGCTGGTCTGTGGCACATCTGTGTCTACTTTGTGTTTCCTGGTGGATTTCCTGGCCAAGAACCAGACGCCAAGAGTCCTCGTGTCCCCACATCATCCAGGATCTTCCCTGGATTCTGAGAAGTCAAGATGAAAAAGGACATCAAACTGTACTCCTCCAGGTGCCTGCTTTATTACCAGGAGAGGCCCAGACACTAGACACTGATAAGACTTTACCACTGGCATATTTGTACATGGATTTCAAATATCCTAAGGGCATGAAAGTAACAACCTCACAAAGACATTTTGCGCCAATTCCCAGCAGGGTTCCCACAGGTTGGGAATAGTTGGGAAGGTTTGAGGAAAAACGGATGGTCCTTTCCCCAGTTGTGAAAGTTTGGGAAAAATGGGCATTTGGTGTCTGTGGGTTGGGAAGGCTTGGTAAAATTGAACAAGCATCTTCAAAACCAAAGAGATAGAAAACCAAACAATAAAGGCACAAACAAATAAATTCTAAGTGTCTGAAAATCGTCGACATCATGACCGACATTTTGCTCTACTGTGGCGTGTAACCATTTGTTGTCAGGAGTTACTGTTCTCGTCAAGAAGATCACCATTGAGCGACATTTGTGCGCATTCTAGCTTTCTGTTCTTCATGACTCCTGTAGTGCATTTCGTTTGGAGACTGATCTATGCTTACAAGTGTCAGTAGCTATGCCTGACATGTTGGGAAAACCAGTGCTGGAGTTGGGAAAGGTTGGGAATTTTGTTTCTCCATCAATATGAACCCTGCCCAGGGCACAAAAGATCAGATTGTGGCCACCTTGGAGGTATGAAATACTGCATCCATCAGATTAGTTCAGGAGGCAGACTTTGAGTGTAAAGATTCCCTTTTTTCATCAAGCATTGCCTGGTGGAGTGCAGATGAGCAGATCTGGTACAAGGAACATTTTCTGCATGGCTGATGAGCCATCTTGGCACCTCGGCTGCCTTATTAGGACTGTAAGTAGTACACTCTCCTTGTTAAACTGCTGTGTATAGTTTGACATGGTTTACAGTGATGAAGCCAAAATAAGAAGTATTATTCACACTCACTGTTTGGCTGAGGGCTGAGTTTACTTGCAATCTAATTTCTGCCGGTTCTGCCCTCTTAGTATGGCCACAGTCCATGTGGAATCCCTTTTTGATTTGGCCGTAGAATGAGGAAAAGTAAATGGAAACATGCATTAGATCAGAAGTGTTGTGGCATTCTGCAGTGTTGCAAAGTTGGTTCAGCGCCTTCTTCCTTGCGTTGAACTCCGAAGCAATCTGAAGCGATCAAAGCTAAGTGCATTTTCGTTATTTTGTTCATCTTTGTTTCACCTGAAGAAGACCTAAGAGGTCGAAACGCATTGTGTGTTGTGACTCGTTTGTCCACGCTTCTCTGGGCGGTTCGCTGACATTTATTTAAGATTCTGCAGTGTGTGTTTTAGTACTTTAATCAGCAGCTGCATTGGGTCAGAGCTGGCAAACAGGTTGGTGATTGCATTGAGTTTGACGTAGTAAGTATTCTATGCCAAGTCACGAGTGTGAATAGAAATGACTCATTTCCATCCATTTAGAGTATTTGTGAAGGTACATGATCTTGGTTGTCAGATTCACAATATACTATTGTCATTTTGTTTGTGTATTAAGAGTTTTGTCATAACTGATTTATTGTTAGGTGGTTGGTCACCTTTGTGATTGGCTTTTTTCTTTTAGGTTTTTTTTTAATTTCTTTAAGTTATTATTGATGTTAGATCAGTTTAATTTTGTTACTATTGATAAGTTTTAATCTGATTTTATCAGGAATCAACATCTTCCTGGACGGCTTTGTGCCTACTGAAAATCTCCGATTCCGCGAGTCAGCCTTGACCTTCAAGGTGGCAGAAACGGCTCTTGAAGAGGAAGTCAAGAGAATGTGTCGTTATGAATACCCCCAGATGATGAAGAAAAATTGGGTAAGTGTGTTTGCCGCCCCTTCCCTCCCACCTCCCCTCTCACTTATCACAAATGAATGACATAGGGATAGACTATAACATCTGCGATGTGTAGTCTGAAAAATCTGTACCAGTTTGTTGCAAAATCAGTCTGTGTTTTTTTTGTTTGTTGTTATGCAACCAGAGTTGTTTTTTTTATGAAATGTAGATTGGAAGCTTCAAGACATTGATTTAGACATTGGTCCGAAATTGGGAAGTTCAGTGCATTGAATTTCTGGAGTTTGTACCCGATTCACAGAATGTGTCTGTTTCTCTGACAGAGCAAAAAATGACTGGCATTGTGTAGGAACGTTGTGCACAAGACATCAGCCAGCAGGACTAATAGGGTGGTACTGCTTGGGGTACAGTATGGCACTACGCTAACAAAACGCCCAGAAATTCTTTGGAACAAGGGACTGAAAAAATGAAATAAAAAATGTTGTATAGCACAAACGGTAAAACACATTAAAGCCAGCTAGTAAAGCAACATAATAATCATATGGACAGTAACAAGTATATTAATGTCTGACAAAGCATCATAACATGCATTGATAAAGAAGAACCTATAACAAGACAGCATACGCACGCACACACACACACACACACACACACACACACACACACACACACACACACACACACACACACCCCCCCCCCATGCTTTCTAGTGTCAGTGCCAGACTGGTAGGGGAGGAAAGGGAGGGGGGGGGGGGGCAGAACAATATACTTCTTCAAAAAGTGCATTTTGAAACTGATCACACAAAGTCATGGAGTAAACAGCACTCAGGGGACTTCGACACCAAAAGGAATCAACATGATTTTTGTGGAAGTGGGAACAAGTCTTGTTTCACCCACAGAAGGGCTCTCATTTCAGTTTCAGCATCAGAAATGTTGCCTCCTAGGTGCAGTAATGTTCTGACTAGGATTTGCACTGGAACGGCCTTCCTGCTGAGGTTGCCCTCAGCCCCACCCTGGAAGGCTTCAGATCCCTAATCTGATGCACACCCCTCCCCCCTGTCCCCTGTCTCCCCCCCACCGACCCAGCAAAAACTACTCAGGCATCTTCAACTTCGTGCAACCCCCCTATAGTCTACAGAATCTTCAAAATGATGAAGGCGGTAGTCAAGGAAAAAGAAGAAGAGTATGGTGCTGAGAGCACATTTGTTTTTGCTTGAATTGCTGGTGATGGTACTGTGTAACCAAGCTCTTAATTAGTGCATGATTTCTATGATTTTTTTTCTGTACGGATTGCTTTCTCACTGAGACCTGATATATTATGCTATTTTCTGGGTAAAGTTGCGTCTGTGTGGTAATTTTCTGGTTTTTGTTTTTGTGTGCAGGCAAGTTCAAGTTGACAGTGTCTCCTGGAGAATTCACTGACTCTGAGATCATTGTGATGCTGGGGGAGAATGGCACAGGGAAAACAACTTTCATCAAAATGCTGGCTGGAAAACTGGAACCTGATGAAGGGGGTGAGTCCTTTTACTTGGATGAAGTCTGAATCATCTGTGTCTGATTGCATGTGTATGTCACGTTGGGTGTCTGTTGGCTCATTTCGCGTAATTTATTACGCCCAAGTGATGAATCTTACGCCCTTACGCATTTAGCAAAAAAAATACGCATTGAAAGTTTTCAAAAAAAAAAAAAAAAAAAAAAAAACGGACGAAAAAAAAATCGGCTTATGTACAGACACGCACGGCGTCGTGCATATAACCAGTAATCTTCAAGAAGCGTTTCCGGTCATGCGCAGTTCGTTGCACCATCTTTACCATTCAGCGAAGTTGGCGTCCTTTTGAAGTTTGAAGTTACGAAAAATGTCGAAACGTGGAGCAGAAAGTTCTGGACAAGATGCGAAAAAGAAAAAAACTTGGTCAAAAAGTCCCGAAAAAAGAATACTCGGAAAAATTCCCCTGCATACGACCTTCGGCTAAAGGTGTAAATTGTGCAAGGTGTACCACTTGCGAGTCCGACTTCACAATTTCCATGGTGGATGTGAAGCGTCACCTTGAGTCACGCAAGCACATCGATTCCTCTAACGTGCCGAATTCTTCCAGCATCACACAGTTTTTTCAGACTGTAGAAATGAGGAAAAGGGTAATTCGGGCTGAGCATTGGTGGCCGGATTTTTTTGTCGAGTACATCATCGCTCTTAGCGCAGCCGACCATGCATCCCAGCTTTTTAAAGAAGCGTTCTTGGATTCGGAGATCGCCAAACAGTTCAAGAGCGGTCGAACAAAGACAACACACATTGTGAGGACCCTTGCCATGGGGGACTGCAGAATGGACCGTTTGTGTTGGACTGATGGACTGATGGAAGTCGGGGGGGGGGGGGGGGGTGGATTCTTTCCTGGGGTGGTGCGAGACTTACAAAATCGCCACTGAGCAGATAGCCAACTCCACATGCACAGAGTCAGCAACAGGGGAGAACATTTTTGTGGTTGTTTCTGGCGCACTATCCAGCCTTGGTGTGCCATGGCAGAACTGCCTGTCCTTGGTTTGTGATAATACAAAATCATGTGATCACTGGCAAGAACAAAGGTGTCATTGCATATGTTCGCATATATGTTTTTCCAGTGTATTCTACATTTTCATAATTTGTAAAGATTTCTTGTGACACTTAAAAAAAAAAAGGTTATATGAAGAAAAGTTATGTTCACATAAATTGTGCGAACAATTTCATCGCATCGTGTTGTTTTGAAAAACTTTCAAGTGCTAAACTCATTTCTGTCTTCAGCATCTTTTCCTAAGTCCTGCCACAGAGAGCTGAGAGGTCCAGGCCCAGGCTGCTTTTCAGGTCCCTGATATGAGTCTTTTCCAGTGTGAAGGCCCATTCAGGCTCCTGTCATTGTTTTGGTTGAAATGACTTGCTCTTAACTCCCAGCAGTTCTTTCCCTTGATTTTCAGTCACTGGTGATGGAAGTTTTTTTAAAAAATAAAAAAAAATTGCCACAACTGAAAACATATTTTGTATTATTAATAGAATAGTTCACCAAAACAAACGTAGAGAAACACATTTACCAAGGGGGGGCGGGGGGGAATTTGTTGAGAAATTATATTATTTTTGCATAGTTGAAAAATTAGAAAGATGAAAAGCTGTTGAGAGTTAATGAATAGTTTCGTATTGTATATGACTAGACTTCATATTTCAAAGTGAAAGCAACATCATTACTTGAAAACGAAAATTTGCTAGTGAAATGACATTGTCCTGTTAACAGTTACTGAACTATCCGATGTTAAGGAATGATTTTTAATGTAACACATTTACTGATAAAATGTATATGAATCAATTTCTTTCATGAACAAAAAGTCTTAATGCAAGCTTAAATAAAAAAGTTAGATTGTCTGAACTGTTCTGTCACCAAAAAATGCCAGGCTTTCTGAAGGTATGAATCAGAGTCTGCACAGACTACAAGACTGAAGTAAAAGAATGAAATTTTGAGGAAATATTGAAAGTATAATGTTACATTGGTTAACACAGGTGAATTTGATCAGCAGCAGCATTGCCATTGCACTGAAATATATCCGTCAGTGATGTTGCCATTTCACCACTTGCATTGTTAATGTTTTTTTTTTTTTTCTTTCTTTCTTACAAACACCACTACTACTAAAATATAGACTGAAATAATTTAAGATTTACATCTAAAAACAGAGATTCTCAAAGCTTTCTTGCCTTCATATTTCAACTTGTAATTGCATTGAATCGAAAAACAATAGTCAAACAGATGTGGTAAATTGATCTCCATTTGGCACTTTTGACAATGGACTGCAGTTCAAAACCTGGCAAAGACATAGCTGTTTATTACCAAAATAACTGCACAGGTACTAAGTTTCAGTCTGAAATGTCCATTCAGACCCAGTAATCTTGCCTTTCCAGTGTTCTGAAATAAATCTTTGTCAGACAGTAATTTCACACTTGAATTGATAAGGTTTTGTCGTAAACTAACCAAATCATCTTCACCATTTTGATCTCCAACTGTGTTAGTTGTTAAAAAAAAAAAAGAAGTTTATTCTCTGCATGAAAGTCATCATGAAATACAGGGGCCAGAATTGCTCAGTGGTAGAGTGCTAGACTCAAAATGTTGGTGATCCTGGGGTTGCGGGTTTGAATCTCTGCCGGGCCTTTTCTGTACAGAGGGATTGACCCCTCAGAGTTAACATTGGTTCTGACTCCGTTCCTCATTCGAAGAGCTTGGTTCTGACTCCGTTCCCCATTCAGTTCTTCGAATGAGACTATAGACTGAGGTTCTATGTATGAGTGCATGCATAATATCTTGCACACAGGTAAAATCCCATCAACTTTCAGAAGAGAGGGCCAGTTTGGCCATTGGTATTGATGACATGTTACACATAGCATGCACCTTCCCCGAAGCTGGAGTATGGCTGCCTTAATGGCAGGATAAAAAAAACGGTCATACACACAAAACTCCACTCCGTTTGTTGGGTAGATGGGATTAATCCTTGCCTGTCTATACAGGGAGTGTCCGCAGGAGCATTGGCCTGCATACGCGGAAAGAAAGAAAATCGTGAATACTCCATTAACATCGTCACCAGTTCAGTTTCTGAATGGATCTCCTCATTCTATTAAAAATTCATGCCAGGACTGCTGCTGTTTACTCAGCAGAGCTTTCGCATCATCCATTTGCAAATACTGATTTCTTGTTCTCACAGAAATCATCTGCTCAGAGTATTTCTCAGTGAAAATGCAGGGTCATTTCCTGTTGAAATGTTTCTAAATCATTGCTGATTACAGTAACATTACTAACTGTGTGATTTAAGTACACAACTTGTGCTTCTTATTTGAATAATGACACCCATGTTGTACAGGTAATATTTTCCCAAGTACTCTGGGGGGTTATACGATGATGTGCTTTTTCCTGATGCCTAGGGCGGGTATGCACTGGCACATTTCTGACCGATAATTAACAGATTCTGAAGAAAATGTGTAGATGAGATTTTCCTACATGTTACCGTTTTTGTTAAGTATTTACTTTGCATGATGATCAATTTGTATTTTTGTCCAACATTGCTATTTGCACTTGCAGCTGGAAAAATCAGTGATTAAAACAATATTGCTGTTCACATTCTTGAACAGACTTTGAAGAAAACATTTCTATGAGATTTTCCTGTATTCTTTTCAGAATTCTTTTAATTTCATTATTGACTTATTATAAATTAGAGGTTTTTAATCAGGGAAAAAAAGATATTTTTTCTTCATGGTGAATCTGAATAATTGTTTGAAGCAACTTGTCTTTTGAAAAATGTATTTGTTACGGAATGAAGGCTGGAGAACTCTCCTTGGATCCAAGTATTTCCAAGAAAATCGCCTGATTTTCAGAGGAAGGAAAAGCGAACATTGGGGGGAAAAAAATCCATGAAAAAAAGAATTGTGAATGCTTTAGTACCCCAAGTCACATACCATATCCAGTTTTTCCCAGTCCTGGTTTCTGTGACTGTATGTTTAATCTACTGCTGCCCATGGTTGTTACGATGTATCGCAGTGCTACTGTTTGCTTTTAATCAGAGCATTTCAGTGGCGGGCATATATGTAAGTGAATGCAATTTTTCAGGTGTTTGTCTAGCTTCTAGTTGTAGGTAATGCGCGGAGCTTCTTCCTTTGAAAGGAAAATATGATGTCTTACAAGTCACGAATCATAATTCAACTTGAGACATTTGAGTAAGGCACAGTTGTCAACTGTTGGAGGTTTGATTGGTGTGAAAAGACTTCAAAAGGGAGCAGTTTTGATCAGCAATTTTTGTCTGGTTATGGGAAAGTGAACTAGCTGGGACGGCACATATTACTTTTTTTTTTTTCACTAGGCTATGCCAGTCCTGGTGTGAACAGCACTCTTTGAGTACATGCAGTGCAAAAAGTATGTCGATGCTTCAAGAGCACTGGACTGCAATCGGAGCAGACTGGATTTGTTGACCTTACTAATGTTTTTTACACCTGCGCTTCTTACCCCCAAGCCCCACCCATTCCTTTTTTTCCTCTATGATAAATGACCATGATGATTGATTTATATTTTTAGGTCCAGCATTGTTACTTGCATTTATGGCTGGAAAATCAGTGATTAAAACAAAATTGCTGTTCACATTCTTGAACAGACTTTAAAGAAAACATTTCTATGAGATTTCCTGTATTGTTCTTTTCAGAATTCTTTTAATTTCATTAATGAATTATTGTAAATTAGAGGAAGCAAATAGCACACAATAGTTTTTGTCATTTTGATTCCTTGAAGTTCTTGTCTTGTTATGTATAATCTGCCTGTGTTTAGTTTTTTTTTCTTTTTTGAAGACAAAATGCAAAAATGATTTGTTTTTCTTCATGGTGGATCTGAATGATTATTTGAAGCAACTTGTCTTTTTAAAATGTGTTTATGGAATTTAGGCTGGAGAACTCTCCTTGAATCGAAGTATTTCTGAGAAAATTGCCTGATTTTCAGAGGAAGGAAAAGTGAACATCGGGGAAAAAAATCCATTGAAAAGAAATTGTGAACACTTCAGTATCCGGATCCCCGTACCATATCCAGTTTTTGAAGTCCATGTTTCTATGACTGTACGTTCAATCCACTGCCGCCCATGGTCGTTATGGTATATCGCAGTGCTTCTGCTTGGCGTTCAATGAGAGCATTTCCTTGGCAGGCAAATAAGTAAGTGAATGCAATTTTTCAGCTGCTTCTCTGGTTCAACATTGTTACTTGCGCTTATGGCTGGAAAATCAATGATTAAAACAATATTGCTGTTCACATTCTTGAACAGACTTTGAAGAAAACACTTCTTCTATAGATTTTCCTGTATGGTTCTTTTCAGAATTCTTTTATTTTCCTTATTGAATTACTGTAAATTACAGGAAACAAATAGCACACAGTAGTTCTATCATTTTGATTCCATCAAGTTCATATCCTGTTCTGTATATGACTGTGTGTCTCCATTTATTATTTTTTTTTGAAGACAGAAAATGCAAAAAAGATTTTTTTTTCTTCATGGTGGATCTGAATGATTGTTTGAAGCAACTTGTCTGTTTAGAAATGTATTTGTTTATGGAATTAAGGCTGGAGAACTCTCCTTGGATCCAAGTATTTGAGAAAATTGCCTGATTTTCAGAGGAAGGAAATGTGAACATCGGAGAAAAAAAAATCCATAAAGAACACATTGTGAAATTGTGAACACTTTAGTACCCCAAGTCTGGTACCATATCCAGTTTTTGAAGTCGAGGTTTCTATGACTGTATGTTCAGTCCAGTGCTGCCCATGGTCATTATGGTATATAACAGTGCTACTGTTTGCTTTCAGTCGGAGCATTTCAGTGGCAGGCAAATATGTAAGTGAATGCAATTTTTCAGCTGCTTGTCTAGTTGTAGGTCATGAGGGGCTTCTTCTTTTGAAGGGAAAATACGATATCTTGCAAGTCATGAATCATATTTCAACTCGAGACACTTGAGGAAGACAGAGTTGTCAGTTGTTGAAAACTTGATTGGCCTGAAAAGACTTCAAAAGGGAGCAGTTTTGATCAGTATTTCTCGTCTGGTTATGGGAAAATGAACTAGCTGGGATGGCACATTGTTGCTTTTTGGCTTTATTAAAAAGAGCTGAACTAGGCTGTGACAGTCATGGTTTAAACAGCACTCTTTGAGTACATGCAGTGCAAAAAGTATGTTGATGCTTTAAGAGCACTGGACTGCAATCGGAGCAGACTGGATTTGTTGACCTTACTAATGTTTTACACCCGCACATCTCACCCCCAAGCCCCACCCATTCCTTTTTTTTTTTTCCCAATGATAAATGACCATGATGATTGATGTATATTTTTAGGTCCAACATTGTTACTTGCACTCATGGCTGGAAAATCAGTGATTAAATTTGCTGTTCACATTCTTGAACAGACTTTGAAGAAAACACTTCTATGAGATTTTCCTGTATGGTTCTTTTCAGAATTCTTTTAATTTCATTATTGAATTATTGTAAATTAGAGGAAGCAAATAGCACACAATAGTTTTTGTCATTTTGATTCCACTAAGTTCTTATACTGTTCTGTATATATCTGCCCGTCTTCATTTAATTTTTTTTCTTTGAAGACAGAAAATTAAAAAAAAAATTTTCTTCATGGTGGATCTGAATGATTATTTGAAGCAGCTTGTCTGTTTAGAAATGTTTTTGTTTATGGAATTTAGGCTGAAGAACTCTCCTTGGATCCAAGAATTTCTGAGAAAATTGCCTGATTTTCAGAGGAAGGAAAAGCGAACATTGGAGGAAAAAAAAAAAAAACATAAAAAATTGTGAACACTTGAGCTAGGTAGCGGCAGCCAAAATTTGAATTGCAAATAGCATATTTCTGTTTGTGTTTTTTAGATAGAACTTTTAAAGCAAACAAAGTAAAAAAAAAAAATTACTGTTCTATCTTTATTAGTTTTTGAGATATCAACATTTTAATATTGCATTTGCCGAACGTTCGCATGTAACAGTGTGACGTCGCATCTTTGAAGCCTCCCAGCAAGAACACCGTGCATGTGAGACATAAGATATTATGCAATTGGAGAGTGTGTACCATATACTCTTAGCACACAAATTTACAGGGCTGTCCAAAATAAATTGCCTCTTTTGCTTGTGGTCAAAAATGGCACTTCATGCAATTCCGGAAATGTCAAATTGGCACGAGGTGCCATGTTTGGGGACCTACAGATTTTAGAGAATAACATCAATTAGTAATTTCTTTAGACTTTTTGAGTTACCAGTTTGCATATAGGCTTAGCCTAATTTTTTTCAGCTCAATGGGTCTGTAAATTTTCCGTCTAATGAGGTGTAAATATGCTTAGAAAGGCCAAAATGTACAGTGGCAAATAGGCCGTAGATCGACAAAATTAGAAAAAAATGGACATAATTCCTGAACTAATACAGATTTTCACTCCAAACTTGGTGGTTGTGTTCTACATGGTATCTTTTGTAATTTAAATGTTAAATGACAGAAATCAAGCAAAAAATACGTGCATTATCCATTTTAAATGTTGCTTATGGGACCTAAAATCCACAGACGTCAACAGGAAAATTGCAATGTTTTCCAAAACACTTGTCATATTGCTCTCAAACTTTAACCAGATATCTAAAATGGTGGTAGGCATAATTTAAACTATTGAAAGTCTTCACAGACAAAGTTTTTGCTTATTTAGATTGTCTTAATAATCTACTACCAATACTAGTGTAAAGATCTCAAACGCAAAATCATTATTTTTGAAAATGATGTCAACAGGCTCACTGATAGCTGAACTCACTGAAAAGAAAATTCTTTACAAGTCCTACCTTTCAAATAACACCTTAGGTTACTTACAACAGACATCTCTTGAAAGAAGCAAATCAGAGATGATTTTCAAACAGGAAACATTTGAATGCGTCATATCTCTGGCGTAGATCATCATTTGGCCAGTCCACAACAAAAGACCTCCCAGATGAAGAAGATGGGGCCAGGGTGAGGTTGGAGGCAAACACCACTGAGGAGTTGATAGGATATACATCAAGTGAATGTGTGACCATCGGAACACATGGCGGGCATTGGCACCTCTACCCACAGTTGCCTTGGTCATGAAGTTCACCTCCGCTTGATCCTCACTCAGAATGTTGTGCACTGCCCCTATGAAGAAGTCATCTTCAAAGTACACAGCAATGAGCTCTTCTGGCTGCCTGAATTGAAAGTTGAAGTGCTCAAAGTTGTGTGCTGTCTGCTCTTCTTCATTATCCTCATCAGAGTTGAGATGATCTTCACTCTGGTCAGAGTCATCCTCAGAAGAATCTGATATTTCTCTGCGTGGACGCTTGTTCGGCTGAACTTCTGGCTGGATTGCTGGCAATCGTTCTAACACCTCCCCACCAAAAAAAAAACCAAAAAGCTGATTCACAAGCTTCAGGACTGATCCTGTGACCTTGAGCAGTGAAGACTTTTTTTCCAAAATGATTTTCTGAAAAAGAATCTCTGCTCGTAAGGCTTTCCTGAGGGCCCTGTGGGTTCTATAGATTCTGAGCAGCCGTTGGATGTCAGCAGGTGATGAACATGGGCCCTGGTGAGGTCTCAGATCATCCATTACAGACATCTTCTGCTGACGTTTCCTTTCCTCTGCTGCTTCCTTGACCAGTTGCCTCTTGCAGAAGATCTTGTTTTCGGCGGACGGTGTCTTTTTCCATCTGCACATGCTTTTCTCGCAGTGCAGCAGCTTTTCTGGCAGACAGCTTCAGCAAGTCTTGCTGTTCTGCAGCAGAGGTCTTCAGGGCCAGCCAGGATGAAACAGATTTATTCCGCTTTAGCAGATTCACGGTGGAGTGATGATGCAAAACTGGCATTTCTCCGCTTAACAGAGAGAAAAGTCCAGATCGGCGAAGCACTCTTCACTGACTAAATTTGTCAGACTGGAGTGGTCAAGCTTCTGCCGCAGCTCTTCATCCTGCACATTGTGGTACTTTTCCACCGGGTAGAAAATCTGCTAACTGGGCGCCTGGGTGACCTCTAACAGGTAACCAAAAACCTCTGCAACAAAGCTGTGACCACCGTTTTCTTTTCTTCCCCCAATGGCCAGCAAGGACAGCAGGATGTCTGCATTATGAGGAAAGTGAATGCCTGGAAAAGTGGCTGGACAATCTTCACGCAGGGCAGGAGAGGCATCTGTCTGCCAGTCAAGCAACCGGGTGTGTGCAGGCTTTCAACATAAATGTAGAAATCCAGGTAGTGAATACTGCCCCTAAGAAGACACCAGTATGGACCTGTTCAAACAGAAACAAGCACCAGATCATGAATATCTTATTACTCTGTTTCAATTTGATCCTTATAATTATTGTCAGTAATGGCTGCTAAAAAAAAGTGTGACCAGACACATTTACAACACACACACAACAGGTTTTATGACACAGCAGCAATATGAAGAAAAAATCATCTTAACACATCGTTTTATAAATAAACCAATTATACAACAGCAGCTAAAAAAAGAAGTTTCTGTTGATAATTTGACATACCCAAGTTTTACTCTCAGCTGTTCAAAAGATGATAGTAGTAGTATAGCTATACAGCTGTTTAAAAAAGACAATCAAAATCAATCTTAATACCTGTGATCCTGAAGTACAGCAGGCCAAGCACAATGATGTGACAGTCAATGGTCTCACTGCTGCAGTCAGCCAGCACACTTTCAATTTTCCTGTTGTTCTTTGGCATGTAGGAGCTCAGGCACTCTTGGATGTCATGCCGATGATAATGGAGGCTGGCAGCAGCTTGGAACAGGTTGTTGAATCTGTTCTCTCGGAAGCTGGTCACAGTAGAAGCTCTCCCCACCATTAGGCAGTAGGCTTCCCAGCAGTCTCTGCAGCCATGCTTGTCATCTCCACGCGGCCCCAGACAGTCACATGCCATCCAGATGTACCTACACAGTACAACAAAAAAGCAAGATATTTTGGGTAAGCAGGAAACATTAAAACAGCCACAATTATACATAAATCATGTGTATTTGCAACAGAAATTTGTCTGGCAAACTTCACATAGGCAACATTGTAGAAAGTCTGAAGTGGTACCTTTTCCTCTTGAATGATGTATACCTTTAAAAGTAAATTACTAACAACCCATGAATACACACACACAAAAAAAAAGTCACAATGACTTCGTATTCAAAGGTTCTGCATCTTTACTCTAGAACTACAAGGATAGTATGACAGCAAGAGTAAAGTGTAAAAACCGACAACTTTTTCATCAATGACCAAAGTCAAAATATTTTATGTACGTGGAACATTCAGCAAGATTTTTTTTTTTAAGGGTGGATTTAAAAAATGACAGTAAAATTTACCTGTATGCTGAGCAATCTGACGAGTTGAAATTGTTGAAGCCAGGTACTGCATCTCTGCCAAGTGGCTCCCCCTTCTCCTGTTCATCTTGGGCCAGTGCTTTTTTTTGCTTTCAGCACCAAGACCAAGCAGGAAATGTGCGTTGCAATGAAGAAACTCCAGTCCTTCATCTAACTGCAGCAGTTCTTGCCTTTCTGCCTCCAGCTTTCTGCCAAAGGATTTCATGACTGCAGCCCGGTCTGTCATGATGCTCGACAAGCCAAGGAGAAGATGGTAGAAATTCATGTGACTGGCTCCTTCTGGATGGAGATCAGACAGCTCTTCAAGCATCTGTATGGCAATGTCCACAAGGGTAGAAGTGTCCTCTGTTGTCACAGGAAGAAAGCCCATGGAAAAGGAGCCACTGGTAGTGGTAGCTTGCTGACTGATGTAGTTCTTCCCACTCCTGCTGGTTCCATCAATGTGCAAGTCCCAGTGCTCATGACTTCTGAGGACCTCTGCCACATGAGACTTGCTGACCACATGCCCTTGGTCAGCAAAGCGTAAAGCTGACCTTTGTGAGGGCAAATCACTCTCTGGAATCCTGACACCACACAGCCGTGCAGCAGTTCTGATGACAGTACCACACCTGTGAGCAGGAACTTCAGACTCTCCCACAAGCTCCATAACTGCTATCTTTGCCTCTGGTTTGAAGTGCCCATTTTCATCTTTGAGGCGCAGTTCTTCAGCATCTTGCAGAACTTCACCACCAGCATGTTGTTGGTCCAACAGTGTTGCTTCCATTTTTTCCTTCAGAGTATTTATCTTTGTTTTCAAATTTGATGTACTAGTTTGGCTGTTCTTCAGTTTTTTTCTAAGACTATCTATCTTTCTTTGACAACCTCCACTTTGATGTTGTTTAATTATGTGCTCTGCTTTTTTTCATATCATTTTCTTTCCTTTTTAGCCTTTTGTAATAATTCGACTGTTGTATTGTTGAAATTTTTCTGTTCGCTCTCTGTAACTTGTCTCTTAACAGAAGTTGTTCTTGATCTGATGATTTTTTATCAGCAATCATTTTAGCCATTTCCATTTCTAGTGCCATCAAATGTTGTTTTTTTTTCATGCAAAACGTTTTTCAGAGTGTCAACTTCTGATTTTGATGTTTTGAGTGCTGCCTGTGATTCTTCCAGCTGCCGGCGGAGAGCAGCTAACTGTCTCCCATGTGCTGCTAAATTAATAGCCGCATTCCCATATCCGTCTTTTCTCATATGTGACCTGAGGATCTGACAAATGTACTGCATAGGCAGAGGATTCTAGTGGGGATAAGTTTTGTTCCAGACTCTTTTTTAATACAAAATGCTCTGGAGGCTGCAAAAGAAAGTCTTTCAATTTCTGCTGACTGCTGGGTCTGGAGGCACTTTTCATCAGACTGTCATAGGGTTTCCTGGTTTTGGCTAATTTTGTTGAGCTGTTTGTCAGAGAGCCTGCAATGTCTAACCCTATCATGTGGAACCACTCTTTTTGTAGAGACAGGCCTTCTTCTTTCTGGAAGATCAGCAGATCAATCAGCAACCCATTTGTCACTGGCACCTCACACAGCTGGGACTGGTCAAGGGTATCAGGTGAAAGGAGATGGTGTCGCGTGATGCCTTTCTTCTGCAAGAAGTGACCAATATGTCACTTTCCAGTTCAAACCTGACATCCATCCATCTCTAAAAATCTCTGAAGATCACCATCACACGATAACGTTGAAATGCCTCTGATTGCATGGTTGACCTCTGTTTTCAGTGTAGTGTGGACAAAAATCTTTTCATCACACACTTTGTCAACAAAGGTGGAAATCTCATCCCAGCTCTTCTCACAGGTCCGTCTCAAACAGTCCAGCTGAAGGAGCAGCTTGTTGGTGGCAACTGACTGCTTGGTCAGTCCTACTTTTCTCCCCCTTCCTTCTGCTGTGAGGTACTGCTTCATGCGATGAAACTGGTCATCTTCAAGGAAAGAAAGGAGAATTTTAAGCATTTGACTTCCATTGTTTTTTTGCATGCTTCTCAGATGCATGCACCTGTGTCGGTGTGGGGGGAAAAAGAAAGGAGAGGAGGAGGAAATGGTGTTTGTGAGCTTCAATGTGTGTGTAGTGTGCGTGCAAGTGTGTGTGCGTGTGTGTGTGTGTGTGCACACATGCCTATATCATGTGATTGTGTGTTTTCAAGACATTATACACATTTGCTATACAATCTTTTTACAATGTTGAAGTGAATGAGATTTACTGGAGAATAATCCAGATGATCACACAGGGTTCATAGCGTTTGGGAAAGTTTGGGAAGGCCTGGGGAAAAAATGTTATTTTCCAGGCCCTGGAAAGTCTTTGAAAAATAAGAAAACATGAATATGGTTTGTGAAAGTTTGTGAATTTGGACTTATGTCACCAATATAAGAAATCAAAAAAAAAAAAAAAAAAAAAACAAACAAACAAACAAAAAAAAAAAAACCCAGGGACCGTGAAATTTTAACATATGTGAGGAAATAACTATAACTTTGGGTCATTGTGAACAGACAGTGATAAGGCCAGAAGATTGGTGTGATAACGAGGAACTGTTCTATTAAAAGGTAAACTGTGTGTCTGTTGTGTGTGCGTGTTTGTGCTTATTTACACTTAATTTCAGTTTTAGGGCCATTTAAAGGTCTTTGGAAAATCCAGAAAGTGATTTTGAAAGTTCGTGAAAAGTGGAAATATTAGGATGCTGTTAGGCTATGAACCCTGTCACATTTTAACAAGGAACATTTTCTTTAGTACTTTTCTCACCATACATTTACATAAATACTAGAAAGCTCAAAGTGCTTAGTACCTTAACAATAGCAACAAGAAAAGCAAACTAAAACACTCCTTCACTCACACACACAATTGATCATGTATTTTTTTTTAATGCTGTCTTTTTTCATAAAATGTATGTTCTTTTGACGTGTGTGTGTTGTGGGGGGGGGGGGGGGGGGGGTGTGTGTGTGTGTGTGATATAATAAACGGATGGTGGGCTCATACACGCGAGAAAAATCCAACAAGTACTACTGCCCCTTCTTCAATACTATATTAAAAAATACACATTCGATGACAGAAATCAACAGACCATTGCATGAAAACAAAAAAATAAAAACAATCACAATGCGCATTAACTTCGAAGAAAAACGCACGAACACGGCCGCGCAAGATCGACCAGATCTTTTGTTACTTGTGACCAAAATCATTCTACTTCCGGCAATCGATACTGTCAAATAATTTAATAAAATATGCCCAAAACTTTTATTATATTAAACATAAAGCATACGATTCGACAATGTGCAATCTTGAAATGATATTTAGTTAATGTTTAGGTAAAACGAGCCTTCCGATAAAATTAAATCAACTTCGATAGGAAGACAACGAGAGTAGAGCATGTGTTTTTCCTAACACTTTCACTTGATCACTTCTAATTCAAAACTAACCATATATCCGATCATTCTGAACCGATCATTTGTTTGAAAAATGTGCTTCAATAATCGATCTGCCATTATCACAAATAAAACTTACCATAAAGATCCTGGACACGGACCTCCCATTCATTCGAAGCGATGTATCGTTCCGAAGCACTTGCCATGCTGGTCGCCATTGTGTTTACAATGTTGTGCCTCGCGACGTTCCGCACACTCGCTTTTCCCGGCTTGCGATTGGTGGATATTGCACGGATAGAGCTAATTTGCATACCAATGTGTAGGGCTTGAAATCCTCTTTCCAGCGCACCCTAAGATGATATATCTTTATTCAGTATTTCTGGGAGATAAAGTAATCTAAAATTTACCTATTTTTCAACTCGTTTTCTCAAATTAATACTGGACTTTAATTATTTTGAAACTTATACTGTTTTAAAGATGAATCTTTCATCTTTATGATGAAACTATTTTTAGATCGCTCTGTCCAGCATGTGTACAGCGAGTCGAGATTTTCCAACACGGATCAACTTCGGGTTCGGCGGACATCGGCGATTTCGCCGACGTCGAAGCTGACTTTTCTTTTCAGGGGGTATTTTTCATTTAGACTTTCTCTCTCTCACGCATTCATGACAAAAATGAAAATACATGAGAATAAAAGTAGATAAATAAAGGTTTATTCAGAATCAAAAAGCATCGTCATAGATACAGTATTACACCAGTACTGCCTGATTGAAGTTGGCCTATTTTCACCTAAAATAAAATCAGCCTTTCCCTCACTGCTGACAGAGGCGTGCCGCTACCTACTTGAGCACCCCGAGTCTCATACCATATCTAGTTTTTGAAGTTTAGGTTTCTATGACTGTATGTTTAATCCAATGCCGCCCATGGTCGTTATGGTGTATCGCAGTGCTTCTGTTTGCTTTCAATCAGAGCATTTCAGTGGCAGGAAAATAGTGAATGCAATTTTTCAGCTGCTTTACTAGGTGTGGGTCATGCAGGGGCTTCTTCTTTTGAAGGGAAGATACGATGTCTTGCAAGTCACAAATCATAATTCGGCTCAAGACATTTGAGGAAGGCACACAGTTGCCAACTGTTGGGAGACTTGACTGGACTTAAAAGACTTTCAAAGGGAGCAGTTTTGATCAGCAATTTTCGTCTGCTTATGGGAAAGAGGACTAGCTGGGACAGCACATTGTCACTTTTTGGCTTTATTAGAAAGAGCTGAAGTAGGCTACGACAGTCATGGTTTGAATAGCACTCTTTGAGTACATGCAGCGCAGCAAGTATGTTGATGCTTCAAGAGCTTTGGACTGCAATCGGAGCAGACTGGATTTGTTGACCTTATTAATGTTTTACACCCCCACCTCCCACCCCCAAGCCCACACCCATTCCTTTTTTTCCCACCTGTGATAAACGACTGTGATGATTGATTTTTAGGTTTTTAGGTCCAACTCCAACATTGTGGCCTGTGCTTAGAATCATTGATTAAAAGAATATTGCTGTTCTCATTCTTGAATGGACTTTGAAGAAAATACTTGTATGAGATTTTCCTGTATTGTTGTTTTCAAGATTCTTTTATTTCATTATTTAATGTAAGATATAGGAAACAAATGTACAAAGTAATTATTGTCATTATAATATGTCAACCGATTTTAATTCCAAGTTCTTCTCCTGTTCTGTATATAACTGCATGTCTTCACTTGATTGGTTTATTTGATGACAGAAAATTTGGTGGAATTCCCATTCTGCTTTCCTACTTGATTAAAAAAAAAAATTCTGTTCATTGGTAAAGAAAAAAAATTTGTTAATTCATGGAGTTTGCACATCTATTTGTACAGCTAAAGAGTTATTTGGAAACTTCCTAGCGGTACAGTTTCTTCTGCTGCCCTCCATCATGTTGAAACAGCTGTTAGATCTATTAACTCTGTTGCAGGAAAGAAGAATAAGAAATTAAAACAGAAGTGCAGATTCAGGTTGCTTTCTGCTGTAGTGATCCCAGTCAGTAATTTGGCCTATGAACATGTTCAGAACCTTTCAGATTTTCATGCCTGCTTGGGTCAAGACACAATAGAGGCACTGATGAGTCTGAAGTACAAAAATGAGCCAAGTCATAAGTAGTGACAGTGTGCTTCAAAAATGTAAAAGAGCAACAGTGTATTAGCTGAGACATTGATTCCATGAAAGCACTTGACAAAAAAGAAAATGAAGTGTTTGGAATGTTATTGTTCTGTTTTGGGTGTGATAGCGTATGTATTCCTCTCAACTGTCAGAAATTCCTGTCAGTTTTCAAAAATATCCTTTTCAAAAGTCTTCAGAGGTTGACAGCTCTGAACTTGGCTTTTTAAAGGTGTGTGTGTGTGTGTGTGTGTGTGTGTGTGGAATATCTCTGTATGTTTGCTCACCAAGGGAAACAACAGCTGAGTGATGTGGGTGAAATCAAAAGGAGCAGAATAATGTCATAACCTAGCCCTTACCACCTTGGGAAGTACAGCGAGATAATTCCAGTTAACCAAAGCATTGTAACCACTTTCCTTTTGCCTTAACGATAGTGATTCACTTAGAAGTACTTTTTGTGCCTGACTTCTCACAGTAGTGTGTTCAGTGGCTTGGAAGTATCTGTCGTTAGAGCTGACCCTGACTTTGTGACACCATACCTTACTTGACAGTGTGTGTTCTGTCTTCTTGAATATGTGCAAGTCAGTCTGTCTGTATTTGGACATGCATGTCTGTGCATGCATAGTTATGAAATCATTCAAATTTTGTCCCAATATTTGCTCACTGATGTTTGAAATTGGGAGATTTACTTAATGTAAAAACTGTTTGGATAGGTTCATCTTGTCACATAATCAAGATGTTGCAGCAAAGCAGCAGAAACTAGTGTGATGTCACAGTCTCGCTCATTGGCTAACATTAGGTTGTTTGCGACAGGTCCTACACCTGTGCTGAATGTCAGCTACAAGCCCCAGAAGATCAGTCCAAAGCATCAAGGCACAGTGCGGCAGCTGCTGCATGAGAGGATCCGGGATGCCTACATCCACCCTCAGTTTGTCACTGACGTCATCAAGCCATTGCAGATTGAAAACATCATGGATCAGGAAGTAAGAATTATTGGATTTTGTTGTTGTTGTTGGTATCCGTAGATGTTGGAGAAATTAGTTATTTTGTGTGAGAAAATTATAAAAATATCTCTGAAGTGATTTCCTGTTGGACATGGTTGCATTGTACAAGTGCTTGTATTCCTGCTTTGTATTTCCATCAGCACATATTGTAGCTTGGTTTGTACATTTGCCATCTAGTTGATGTGTTAACAAGTGCTTATGTCCAGTGATGAAATACTGTCATGCACCACTCTGATTGCGTGGGTGTGAGGAGAGACAGACATCACCGTACAGTTGTACCTGAGGACATCCTTCAGTATTGGCATTGCTAGGAGTTGTGATAAGTAAGTGGATTGGTAAATCCTCAGTATTGGTGTGTTGGCAAGTTAGATGGTGACATTCAGCTGATAGATGAAACATTAACATGTACACCAAGGACATGGCAGTTTGTGCTGGATGGTTGAGGTTGTACTGATAGGATTTTTTTTTATACCATTCCACTCCGTCTTTTGACCCTGGTGTTTCGCAGTTGAATATGTATGCTTTCATTATCTTTTTCAAGTTGCCTGTATGGTTGCTTCTGATGAAATAATGATTCTGTACTGCTTATAAGGCTAGTTGCTGAATAAATTGGGAATTGTTAGTCGAGTATGGTTTATGAACATGATCTTTCCAGTGCATCTAATGAAAGTCTTCATGAATTTGTATTAGACAGTTTTCTTATTTATCCATTTTACAGTATTTCATTAGTTCCAGTCTTTCAGGGGTAAATGGAGCCATGCTGGAAGCTGGAATTCAGATAATCCTGATACTGTTCATGCAGTCATTCTGCTGAAAGAAAATGCTTTGCCAGCTAAGTTGTTAAGGAAGTTTTTAAAAAATCTGCGTCCGGAAGGGCATCTACTAGTGGATGGGTTCTTAGTGTAGGAAAAAATGTGCAACTGTAGGCTTACATCGGTGTGATATGCATGAATATATGACCTTAACACTATTAGCATGGTCATTTTCACTAGTTTTGTATCTTGCCCACCAACCACCACTAAACACCACCACCGCCAGTATGGTCAACACTAAAACCATTATTTTCACTCTAGGTTTTAATCAGCATGTAGGCAGATCATTTTTACGCATCATTTTGACACAAGTAAAAAAGTGTCTTTCATGTTTCTTGAAAATTAAATTCATTATGATAATTTTAAAGTTACTGTGCATATCATGGTCAGTCATACGTTTACTTGGTATTCAGGTTTACAGTAACACAAAGATTAGTTGGTAGGAGAAGAGTAAATCTGTGAAAGAATAATATAGTTGGTAGGAGAAGAGTTAATCAGTGAAAGAATAATACAGGGACACATTTAAAATAGCAGATAGTAGGAACTAGGAATTAGTGTTGTCCGATGATGATAAACTGTCATGCACCACTCTGATCCTGTCATGTGAAGAGAGACAGACATCACCACACAACTGTTGATCTGAGGACATGTCACTTGGCACTGCAAAGTGCAAAGTATAAAGGATGGAGGGAAGAAATGGAAGGATGGCTGACTCCTATCAGTTCACTGCCTTGGTTTTTACAGATCTGTATTCAATGCCCTGCCCCTAGTATTTGTCCGTTTTCATTGTTTCAGCTATTACAAATAGTCATGTGGCCAGATTCAGCAGATTTCTTTACAAACTCAAAATCTAAAATTATGTACCTACCTTTTTGATATTTGCGTTCACGCATAGTCCGTTTTATTTTACTGTGAAGTGTCAGTTCAGTTGAAAACTTTGTGCCAAGACAACCAAAGTTTGTTATGAGAGTCGAGTCAGAATGCAGTAAAATGAGGCGGTGCAGAACGGGCAAGATCTCGGCCATGTAAATCTGGCATTGAGCAGCAAGGTGGTTCTTGCTGTAAATGATTAGCTTTGTTGCCATGAATAAGTGGAAAGATCAAATAGTGGTGGTTCCCCATAAGTGATCTGTCAAATTCCATGCAAAGATTAATATATGATGAATCTGCTTCCTTTCATTCAGGTGCAGAACTTGTCTGGAGGTGAACTGCAGCGTGTGGCCCTGACCTTGTGTTTGGGAAAACCAGCAGATGTCTACCTCATCGACGAGCCGTCTGCTTACCTGGACTCCGAGCAGCGTTTGCATGCTGCCAAAGTCATCAAAAGGTCTGTTTTTTTTTTTTACTTTGTTTTGCTTTGCTCGTTTGTATTTTTTTTTTTTTTTTTTTTTTAGAGAGCTAGCGAGGATATATTTACTTGATTTTTGTGTGTTTTTGTAAAAGGTGGGGAAAAAAGTTTCATTCTGTCTTTCCTGAAGTTCCTGTGGTACTGATGATGTAATGTCACATGCATGTTGCTGTCAAGAACCAAGAGTGAATGAATAGTTGCAGGAAAGATGTTCCTGTTCTTAATGCCCTGTCCAGTGATGAGATCTTGTCATGCACCACTCTGACTCATTCGGTGACGAGAGGCAGACATCACCACAGTATTGTGTCTGAGGACAGAGCATTCTGGGAAATTCTGAACAGGAAATGCTTGACTATTCTTTGAGACCTCAGTGTTGTTCTGAAGGAAATTGGCAAGGAGGGCTATGAAAAACAAAGATTCATCTGTTGGGGTTCACCTTAAAACGTAATTCAGTGAATTAAAGATACATATTTGTACAGCTTTCTAGCTGTACACATGTTTTTATTCTAGCTAGACATCAGGTATGAAAATGTGTTATTTATGCATGTGGTGTGTATTTGTTATCAGATTTCATTTCCAGCTTGTCTTCTGGCTACCCAGAACTGAGTGTGCTGTGGTTTGAAATGGGGAGACTGGGTATATAGAGTTAGTGTTTTAGTTACTTAACAGATGTGTCACTGAAAGTGCTGTCAACTTTCGTAAACAACTTGACAAATGTTTGTATATCTTGGGCATGGTTAATACAGGGATATATAATGAAAGAAAGTATGAATACAGCCCAAGTAGTTCTCAGACGAAAGTGGAACTCCGTAGTATCTTTTCCATCATCACCATCGTCATTGATCTTGATTGCATGCAGATTTGATTGCTTATTTGTGAGATGATTATTGGCAGTTCCTTGAGATAATTTCTGTGATGATGATGTGTTGGTGTTTCTTCTTTTTTCCCTGACCCTGTACCCAGTCTTTATTTTCAACACACCTGTGTTTATCCCCTTTAGTTAGATGATGTCACAGTTTATCAGCCATTTGTGAACTGTACATTTTGAAAATAGATGTGTGTTGTTGATTTTTTTTTTTCCTCTTTAACATAAGAACTTTAGCTTTTCTTCTTCTTAAAAAAAAAAAAAAAATTATTGTGTGGCCCACCCAGTATGGTTGGTTGGATTTACAGAAGGGGAGGGGGGGGGGGGGGGGGGGGGGGGGGGAAAAGAAAAAATTGATGTTGACCGTGCTGTGTTCATCCTTCATTCTTTATGTGACCTGATCAGCACTACTGTTTGGGGTCACTTGAATAGGTTGAAAATTCTGATCTGTTCTTTGGTATGGTAAACATGTGGACACTGTGATCTGCCCCCTGTCCAGTGATGAGATACTGTCATGCACCACTCTGACTCGTTCCTGACGAGAGACAGACATCACCACAATAATGTGTCTGAGGACAGGGTCATCAAGGCTGCATGCTTTCTGAAGATAATAGGAGGTACTGTTTTCTAATTCAGAAGTAGTAATGAATGGGTATACACCTGTTTACACTTGTAATCTTTTTGCTTCTCTCTCACCTTCTCAGTATGAATGAACTTGCATTGTGAACAATAGTCCCCTTGGTTTACCTGTGTATACAGATTTGTTCTGTTTACAACATAAAGTGAAAGAAAGAATTTTATGATTATTTTTGTAGATTTGATGATTACCTCGTTCTGGGATGCACCACCTGATGTGTGTGTGCATGTTGTTCTGTGAAAAAACATGTCATTAGATATAATTCATATGTAAATTATGACATAAGATTTTTAGGTTGAGGTTGACTGGGCTTTGGTTTTTAAGATTTGAACTCAGTTTGTATATAATTCTGGTTTTAGTGATGCTCAGCCCTGATGCAGCCTCCAACTCTGTTTGATTTGTTCTGTGTAGGTGGAGAGAAAACACTGAAGAGAAATGGGCCCATACATTTTTGTGTGTGTGTGTACAGGGTTGTGTCCTGCATGCCAAGAAGACGGCCTTCATTGTGGAGCACGACTTCATCATGGCCACCTACCTGGCTGACCGCGTGGTGGTGTTTGAAGGGTCACCTTCCATCGACACCACCGCCAACTCGTAAGTAACACTGCTTGATAGATGTATACAGATTTTATCTTTGTGTTACAAGTTCGGTATGTATTGTTTTTGTACATGAACTCTTATTTTAACTCCATTTTTCTGAAATTGGAAATGAAATGAGGCAGGGAACAGTAAACAATAAACAAGTGGGGTAGTTTTTGCTCCCATAAGGAAACCTACCACAGAGTAACTTTTATTCAAGACAGGCACAGCCTTTTAAACTTGAATAAAAAGTCAGACAAATACAAAGAAGAACAATCTAATAGTGGGGGGAAAACAAGCGCAGGCCAACAACTAAATTGTCTTCGTAGTAATGACTTGGCAAAACTTTGAACTTGGGGGGGGGGGGGGGGGGGGGGGGTGTGTGTGTGTGCAGGAGGTTGAAGATGTAAAAAAACTGGGAACATAAAATTAAGAAAATATACACCCTTGGTGGTGAGAACACCACGGTATTATGGACTGTGGTGTGTCTCTATTTGACGCCAGGAGCACAGATACAGCCAGCCGTGTCTCCCTGATGAGTTCCGACCCAGCGCGAACGAAAGGCCTCGGAGCAGGCAATACAAATATATCTGTCTTTAAAAGGGATTGCGATGGTTCCCTTATGCAGCCAGTGAAGAGTTTTCATATCTTTAATATATTTTCTTAATTTCATGTTCCCAGTTTTTACATCTTCAACCTCCTGCCCCCCCCCCCCCCCCCCCCCCTTAAGTTCAAAGTTTTGCCAAGTTGTTACTACGAAGACAATTTAGTTGTTGGCCTGCGCTTGTTTTCCCCCCACTTTTAGATTGTTCGTCTTTGTATTTGTCTGACTTTATTCAAGTTTAAAAGGCTGTGCCAGTCTTGAATAAAAGTTACTCTGTGTTAGGTTTCCTTATGGGAGCAAAAACTACCCCACTTGTTTACTGTCCATTTTTTCTGGTTTTGATCAGGTGTGGACAGATCTGACTTTGAGGGATAGAGAGGGTGGGAACAGGGAGAGCGGGAAGTATTTACCAGCAATCTGTGATGTGTACAACATCAAGGGCCTTTTTCAGCATCTTTTCACTTTGCAAGGAGAGAACAGAGTTTTTCGTTGATGTCCTTTCATGTACCATACTTTTGATAACAGGAGAATGTGTGTTTACAGAAGAGAGAATAGATCATGTAAGATTAAAGTCTGCATGATCAATAGTAATCACAAATTAACAAAAGCACACAAACTGAAGATTGAGTGTGATGAATGTGTTGTATTAGGTATGTGCCAAACTCCTTGAAGTGAGAACATAGAAGTGAAAAGAAAATTCAGGTGAAAACAATGTTCTTTGTAAGCTGGAATGAAAACTCTTTTTCAGAATGAGCCTTTTTCATTTGAAGTTTCAGCATTTTTTGGTGGATATATTCAGAAGTATTCTCAAAAGCAGTGATGATAATTCTTACGCACAGGTGTGCGTCTCTGATGCATTAATCTCCCATCTCATGCACTGAGATTCAGGCCAGTGCATCATCTCAAAAATGTATGAAAATTTACTGTGATGCTCTGATTTTCTCCTGTATGCATTACAACTCTGAGCACTGCATCATGCAAAAGGGCTCTCATCCTGTCCGCCACAATCAAAGTTTAAAACATAAATTACCTTGACATTTTAGAACGTTCTGAATCGATGAACGGCTTCCACTTGAGAACTCTTCTCTACTGAAAACCAACAAGAGTTGTTAAAACAGATCAGGCCTATCCAGTCAATGCTTGGACCACACAATGACCTGATACCACTAAGTAGGGGGAAAAGCATGGAAAACCGTAGGAATTTCCGCTTATGGGAATCAAAATCCGACAGTTCAGCTGTGGCTCGTGATGATGATCCAGCGAATGGAACAGAAGTTGAACGATCTATGGAACAAGACCAGTTTGGATAATTAAAATGGCTCTGTGTTCTGGACATACGAATGTGTTGCTCACAAAGCATGAATGGCCAGTCTACAGTTTTGTCGTAGGCCACCAGGCTTCCGATGATCATTGCATGGCGACTGGAATTTGGTCTTACAATAACATATTTCAACATTGAAGGAAATGGCGGGCGTAGTGGAAATTCTGTGATGAGAATCGAAGAGGACATCCCACAAGTCAAGTTTTCACTGTTAAAATCCTGATAGTGTAGGTGCTCACATTTACTCGTGTTCGTTGATAACACTTTAAAAACGTAGGAACACAAATATGGATAAATGATACTTAGCACAGTCTGGAATGTTTTATTATTGTTGTGTGAGCCGGTGAGAGCATGCTGCTCGTGTGTGTGTGTGTGTGTGTGTGTTTTCACTACATTTTTTAGCAGTTACTAATGATGACCCCCATGGCCTAAATATTTTTGTTACCCTCTGAAAATTTGGAAGTGAGTTTTCCATACCGAGCCTGACCCTCTGATATTTAGGAAATAATTGTCACTTTAAAGTCTCTCTATATTAATGGAGCAAAGTTTTGATTGTTGCTTTTTTTTTTTTTTAATTTTGTTTTAAAGATGGTTTTCAGTTTCACCTGTTTTCCTTGTTGCATACTCAGGCAGGCAGCACAGCTTAGGAATATAAAGTGCTGTCACAACAAGTTTTAATGGATTGAATGTGGTGACAGAGAAACATGATATGACATTTGTCATCATTTGGGTTGCATATGGTTTGACTTCAAACACATTGTCAAGCTACAAAGCTTAGGAGTGATTTGACATGTATTAATCAGTCACTATCATTGTAGATAAACATCACACAACATTAAAAAAAAATTGATAAGGTGTTTTTTTTTTTTTTTTTTTTTTTTTTTTTTCCATTTTTCGTTCACCTAAAAGTATGATACTTGATTCTCAGATATTTAATGATTCCACATGGCATCCTCTTGCACCCTTGGATGAAGGTTTTTTAAACAAAAAAAGATTTATTCTGTCAATACTTGCCTCATTCTACATGTCTTCCACTCGGTTACACGTCACAATAAATAATCCTCCCCCTCCCTCCTTTACATCCCATTTCAGTACCCTTTTACCTTGTACAGGGAGGGAGGGGGGGAACGAAGCTTAGACTGAAATGTCACTGACTTTGAATTAAAAAAAAAATGTACAGAAGACAGGGATGGTGCCTCTTTCAGACCTAGATCGTTGCTGAACGGCATGAACCAGTTCCTGGGAGTCTTTGGACATCACCTTCCGTCGTGACCCCAACAACAACTTCAGGCCTCGCATCAACAAGCTGAACTCAGTCAAGGTAATGCTTGAAGTTTCCGAGTTGTTGCCAGCATGGATTGTCACAGTTGATTAGCAGATCTTGCACCTAGTGAATTGTATGCCGCATAGCTACCTGCCGTCTTACACTTCTCAGGAGGCTGATTTAAGTATGGTAAAATGAAGCCTAAAGGATGATCTGCCAGTGCCAGCGGTTCGTGTAGGGGAAGGTACAGTTGCTTTTAAGCCATATATTGATGTTGAGGCAGCAAGAAGTAAAAAATGCTTCGACCTCAAAGCCAGATTTTTCCCTTCATGCATCGACTCTTGAATTCAGTAAGTTTAGCTGCTATTGTATTATTGATGTGGCTGTCTTTAATTCTTGCTACACTAGAGGCTGGTTTCTTGGTGATGACAGGGAATTTGTGAAAGAGTAGATATTAGATTGTCATCATTTCCGGTTGGTGGGATGTTTTTGCAAGCCAGTGATTAGACGCAACTACAGATATGTGCTGTTGAGAGAATTTTCCCGAAGATGAGGCTTGCTGTACACCTGAAAATGAGGGACTTGCAGTTGATTGTGATTATCATTGAACGAGAGCTGAACACATGTTTTGATATTTTTACTATGACCAGTTGTGATGAAAACTTTCATAATCGTTTGTTCATCAGACAATAGCAGTAAATGCAGAGCAGTTGTTGCTTCCTTCTTGTCATGATTGATGAAAGTTTGTGGTAGAACAGAATTCTTTTATCATTATTAATTAATGTTAAAGTTCACATCCTTGTGTCTTTACGTATTGTTTACTTGGTCAGACACTCTTTGCTAATGAAATTTGACTATCAAAAGAGCTGTAAGAAGGAAGGGGTTATTTGAAAGTACGAGTCCAGAGAAATATATCTGGGAATAGCTGACGATCAATCTTTCAGCTTCAGACCTAATGTAAATGACCAGGCCACAAAGCCACTCGGGGCTCCTTAGTAGCACAATAGACATAAGGCCAGTGATGACTTGCAGCATTCTTCTGATCGCTTTTTTCTAGTATGCCAAAGAAAGGGAATGTGAGATCTGTGTTATTGGCTGATAAAAGATAAATACTGATCATACAGCTATACAAAGGGAAGGCACTTGCTACAGTAGTAGTTTTTGTTCCAGCTGACAGGGTAACATCCATTCTTCAACTGAAATCATCGTCTGTTACCTCTTGTTGTAAAATTGATACGTGTACAAACCTTTTGATTAATTTTTCATGTGGTCATGCGTCCTTGCTTTTTCTGTGTATATGATGTTGATTTCAGAGCATGATTAATCCCTATTTGTATGTGATGTCAAACTCTTGAGATGAATTTGAGAATAATGATGTGAATATTGAATGTTAGAAGTCTCCAGATCTAAATCGCCTTTTGAAACGGTAAAAGTACCAAAAGAAAGGATGATGCATCGCTGTGATAAATGATTTCAGATAGTTACAGTTATGAATGGTTTTTCTTTGTTTTTTTTATAAAATAGCTGCTGATCGAATGATTCCAGTTGTAATGTACAATTGGTCAACCAGAATCTGTTCATAAGAATGTCTTCAGACTTGGAGAAAACTACAGACAAACAGTCCTCAGAATACTGTGAGTCCAGCATTGTGCTATGCTAGTCTGCTGGAAATATTGTTTAAGGAAGCTCTACATGAAACTATTAAATGGTTACATGAAGTGCAGACATTAGTGTTTTGTTCTTTAGTAGAGCGTTTATCTGAGGCGTATTCACAGAGACTTGGTCGTTTTATTATAGTGTCAGCAATGAATGCTGTGAGACATTGTGTATGACTAGCAAGCTGATGATTAGAAATCGGCGCAGACCTATGATGGTGAAACAATTTTCCCGAAAATGAAGCTTGTTGTCATAAGAAAACCATTTAGTGTGTTAGTTAAATGCTGTGGTATGTGTTTGAGCTAACCTGGCAGGGCTTTACAGAGCTTCACCTGTTAATAATCCCTCCCCCCATTCTCTGTCCATTTTTCTGATGTGCACTTGTTGACTTTTGCAGGATACTGAGCAGAAAAAAGGTGGGAACTTCTTCTTTTTAGAAGACTGAGGTTGTCCCAGTGGTGGTACGGATAGCATTGCTTGTGCTGGCCGCGGCTGGAGCAGGCAAGGAGACAGAACGAGGCAGACCCACCCATCTTGGTCTGCAGCACTCTTCAGGCCGGCCTCTCTGTGATGGAAGCAGATTTCAATACCCTCAAGACCTCCATGCTTATGGCACTTCAGACATTTTACAGAGTGTCTCGGACATGGTGAGAACTGTGTTGCTGAACCAGCATCAACATGCTACACAGCTCCAGAACCATGTTCCCATGACCCCTTACCGTTGCAGCCTGGCTTCATTGACTGACCTCAGAGCTCACTGGAACAGTAGAGTTGTTCTGCTTCATGGAATCAACTGTTACTTTGGATTCATGGCAAAATTTTCACCCCAGCAGGCAAAGCTTTCAGGCTGTTCTGATTATTGTTTTCCACCAAAATGCTCTTGGTCTTTTCCACACAGGTAACCTAGTAGACAGCCGCTTGTCAGGCAACAAAATCTTTGCTATCTGTCTCCTGTTCTCCATGTTTGCCCAGCTGGTTTTATACTGCTTGCATTGCATTGCATCCAGTACCACATTCAGCTGAACCTGCAGCTGGGAACCCTAAGTTGCAGTCATTGCCCTTCTCATGAGTTAGATATTTGAATGTTCCTTTGTAATGTGTTAAAGTTGTGGTCAGGCTTTTCTGAAACATTATTCAAGTTATGGCATTCAGTTTTCTGTCAGTAATTGTGCTCTGAATTACTAATTTTGTACCTGTGCAACAGATACCGAGATACTGTTTTCTTTGTTTTAAAATAGATTTTTCATTTCATTTTTAACGGAACAGTGGAAAGTTTTGCCTGTTGCCATGCAAGTTTTGCCAGCATCAGCTGTAGACCTGGTCCAGGTGGTTATTATGACTCAATATGAGCTGAGGCAAAGTGTCGGGCTGCAAGAAGGGGAGTGGGAGTTGTTGGTCTGCTTCTTCACATTGAGGCCAGGTTGTTAGTCACATCCCAGGCCCCCTGGAGATGGCCAGCATCTGTGATACCTTGAGCCACTCAGGCTCTACTTGTCTTCTTTACCTGAGTTTGCCACCCCACAATGGTCTGGGGGAGACCAGCCAGAAGGAAAGAACATTGCTGCAAAGGTGGGGGCAATGAGCCAGTGACCCACTTGTCACATAGAGTTAGCATGAATAGTTAGCAAACTTTCTGACTGCGTCAGAGAAAGAACCTCTTGTTCATGGTCCAGTGAAGCTAGGCTGGCCAAGTCGGAGAGAGAGAGGAAGTATTTTCAGGAATAGGTGGTTTTGTTGATGAATGTGCTGTCTAGGAATGCTAAGGTGGAACCCCAATTGCCAGTTGACAGTGTTGCATGAACTTGCACTGTACGAGTCAAAAATGCTGATTTTTTTTTTTTTTTTTTTTTTTTTTTTTTTTTTTTTTTTTTTTGATGCCGGTTTGATTTTTTCACAATGGTGTATGAGTAGGGACAATAATTATTGCTTTCCCAGACTTCAACTTCCTCCCAGTTCATATTTTCTTTCTTCACTGAGCATAACTGACCAGCATGTGTTTAGAAAAGGAGTTTAAAAGCAGAAAGAAGAGAATGTTTATGATGGATGCTAGCCAAATGGATTTTTTTTAAGTGGGGATGGGGGAGCTGGAGAACACCCAGTTTGTTCCTTCATACTATTTCAAGGCGTATGACTAGATTGTTTTTGTGCCTTGTCGTCTAACCTCTGGGTGGAAAAATTCATGTCCATTAGTCCTAACAGAGAGCCGAGTTGTATGCTCCGCCCTCTCCGTTTTTTGTTTTTTGTTTTTTTTTTGTTTGTTTTTTTTTTTTTTTTTTAAGAGCATAAAGAGTTAAACACATTGTCAGCATAGGTGTCAACATTCAGAAGTCCAAATTTTGGAGCCAGAGGATGAATTGGGCAGTTTGGTTGCTCATTAAAAGCGTTTGTTACTGCCTACTGCTTCAGCTGAAGAGAATACTGCTTCAACAGGAAATGGATCATCTCATTTCAAAATTATATATATATATATATATATATATATATATATATATATATACTATATATATGTTCAGCAATGTTTCGTCGGTCTTCTCCAAATAACTCCCAAATTACTCACTTTGAATGACACATTTCATTTTTTTTTTAATCAAGTTTTTATTCTAGATTGTTTCAGCCAAATTAATTGATTTATAGAATATTTGAAATAGGGCGATTACTGAAAAACATGGAAGATTTTGTACGTGTGAATGCCCCATGTAGTTGTAGTTTGACAAAAGGCCAGACATGACTGTTGAGAGCAAATCATAGAGACAGCAGATGGAGGAATGATTAAGGGGTTGGCATGTTGTTACTGGGCTAGTTGTGAGGAGCAGAAGAAAGCTACGAGGATGCACAGTTGTTTAGGTGTGTTTGGGGCTTAGGTGTGTTTTGGGCTATAAAAGTGGTCAGAGAAATGAGCAGGTGCCAGTAGTATGATTTGTTTGGTATTAATGACTTTGCAATGGTAGTAACTGTAATGACATGCAATTCCAAGTAATTTTTTTTTTTTCTTTTTTTTTAGATTAGCCAATATTTGTAATCCCTCGAAACAATATTTGTAACAAAAAACAAACAAAAGACCCCACCATTTATAAAAAGACAAGAACTATTTCTCGGTTGAGAAATAAAACACATAAAATGTCTTCTGGTAGGATCTAGACAAGTGCCTGGAAAAATACTTTCTACTTGTATGTAAATTGGTCTTTGTCTTGCTACTTATATATAGAATGATTTCTTTCACTGTGTATTGGTATTTGGTTTTTGTGTACATTTATTTTCCAGAAAATGTAATTTATCATGTCAATCTTGCTTTTGAGAAGGACAATAAGACCTCAAACTGCAGAGCATTGTGCATGCGTGTGCATGTGTGTGTGTGTGCGTGTCAGTGGCTGATTCGTACTTTTTAACTCTCCGGATGAAAGGCCTGATTGAGGCCCCAACTCGCACATGCATTTCGGATGAAGGATCCCAATCGGGGCTTTTGTACGATTTGATTTTTGGAGTGGCACCTGCTTCGCAGATGGCATCATAATCTGATCAAAATATTCATTAACCTTTCCCCTTTAGAAAGCGACCAACGGTTGCAGAAATTTTTGCTAGGCGAGCAAACCACGGGGTGTTTTTGCAAGTCACTGTCCTGTGCTCAATCTGTGTCAGCAATGGTGTCTCAGCTCAGTGCTACACAGCAGCGAAGTTCGGAGAGAAGTCCTGCAGTCAGCGTGTCACAATGTTAAAAGTGTTACAATTACATCAAACTGAAGGTTCGGACATTAAGGAAGACTTTGACAACAGTTAGGAGGATTTTATTGAAAGTGGAGGTGAGAGAAATGCAGATTCTGAACGTCAACTGGTGGCACTGATGGCTGAGGCCAGTGTTAAGAGTGGAAAGGGTGTTGGTGGTAATGGTGACGCAGCACAGGCCGAATAGGAATGAGAGCATGTACCGGACATGACAGAGAAGTCAAGACTTTCGATTTTTTTTCCAGCTGTACCATCTTTCACTGGTGAACATGGGTTACTTGCGTCACAAGAATGCCATGCCCCCTTCCAGTTTTTTTTTCAGCTGAAAAGGCATTGTCCCGACTTTGTGGCAAGGGGTGTTCTATATTTGATTAGTATGTTATCATCCTATTATTTTTTTTTTCTTTATCTCGCACGCACACATGAATGTGTACACACACACACACACACAGACAGACACTCTTGTGAAAGTAATGACGGTGATTATTTTGAGGAAAAAGCATATAAAGGAGTGGCCTATAGGCCATAATATAAATCGAAAATCATATTTTGACATTTCTTGGATTATTTTGCGAGTGAACAGATTGTTCAAAGACATTGTGCTTCCCTGCATACATATACTAGACATCTGCATGTGTCAATTCGGATGAGAAAGAAAAAGGGTTTTTTTTTTTTTTTTTCACCTTGCACTAGAAGACGATAGATGAATGTAGGAAGTTTGATATTTTCACCCCCAACTAACTCAGTATGTTTTTTACTAATTCTGAAAGTTTCATGTCCTGACACTTGATTTGAAGTTTTTCTTTAAACGTGATTTTTTTTGTTTTTGTTTTTTTGATTGCTCTTAGTTGCTGCCCTGTAGGAAAGTAAAGGGAAAGAACTGCCAATGCTAAGTGAATAAATCGTACATCAAAATACTTTTCCTTCCTGCATCTACATATCTTATAGAAACTACTTTTGTTTTAACGTATGTTCCAATTTACACCTCAGTCCTGGTTCCCCAAGTTTGCAGTCTTATTCAGTTGCCATTTCACATCAAGTGTCTGCATTTGGTATAAATAGTAATAAGTGGTGATCCTTTTTTTTGCATGTTAGATTGCGTGTCCTATGTGCTTGTTACCTGCAGCTGTCCTCTTTTAGCATAAGCGAGGTGAAATCATGCTGTTGATAAACAATTGCTGTCAGCCTTTCTTTGTGAGAAATGGTTAAAGCATTCTTTCCTGAACTCTTTGTTCTCATGATCACAATATGGAATGTAGGTGTCATAGTCGCCAAGTAAATGTTGTTTCTGTTCAAACTCTTTCTCACCACTGCCCGCTATATTTGTCAAGTCAGTTGTAGATTTTCTGGAAAAATGCGAACAGGGCCAGTTTACTGCTAGAAATTGTACCAGACCAGGGGCTTGTTGCATGCCAAAAATCTTGTGGGTCACTCTTCATTCTCAGCTGCCACTTTTTTGTTTCATTGCCTCCCCTTTCCTTTCCCAGTGGGAAATGAAGGAACCACCTCTGTGACTCTCCTCGTGAATGAAGCAGTGTGCACCGTGGGGATGGATGGTGTGGTCCCTCAAGGGGAAAGACTCGGAGCCTGTTCTTATGGAGTGTTTTCTATTTGTTACATCAAAAACTGACCTCACCCTTTCTTGCTGGTGTAACAACCTGGAGGAACTTGTCCTTGAAAGAATTTTCTTAATGTTTTCTCAGGAATGTTAAAAATACTGAAAAACACCAGGGAGCTTAGGGTTTGGTTCTCACAAGTGTCTGTGCTCCAAGTGACGGGCGAAATTAGAAAGGGAATCAAACATGAAATGTTGTATGATACAAAACATTTAGGATTTTCTGGAAGAATCAGCGTGGCGTCACAGGGCTAGCCTATTCTCATTTTACTTCCATCATAGAGAAGGGTTGAACAGTTGGACTGACTAGGAGTCCATTTAGAAAGAAAAAACTGGTTTGGGGGTTGCGTCCACAAGAGGTTTACAGATCAGGGCCCTAAAAGGCCCTAACTTTTTAGGCAAAAATATAGGGGCCCCTAAAAGGCCTTAAAAATCAAAATGAATGAAGAGGCTGGAGGCCCTAAAAGGCCCTAAAACAGAACAGCCTAAAAAAAAAATTTTAAAAAAAAATGAAACAACAACAACAAAAACAAATCAAAGAAGAATGATGATCAGAAAAAAAAAAAAAAAACCGATTTTTCATAATAGGTAAATGCCGAATCAGTACTGATCGATCATGGTGTAAAGTCGTTCAAGGGAAGTAACTCCACGACAAAAGTATTTGTGCTGTCCGCCATCTTGGATTTTCCATGTGTTGAACGAAGCAAGGCCACAGTTCGTTTTCAACGAAATTTGACATTTCATTGAGAGTTTCTTTATAAGATTTCGTCAGTTTCACTCAGAAACATGGGGAAGTGCTTATTCCAAGATCTGTGGCTTGATAATTCTGAATATAAACTCTGGCTTCGCCAAGATAACTTAGACAAATATCGGTTCTATTGTAGTTTTTGTAAGAAGGGAAAAAGGCCTTCAAAAACTCGCCAAAAAGGGAAGAAACATTCAGACTTGGAGAAGGCGAGTGCTACAGCGGCAGTGTCCTTAAATAATTTTTTTTTTTTTTAAAGATCGTGACAGTGGGCAAGCTTGAAGTAGTACTAGTACATCAACAAGTTTTTGTTCAAAATGTTGCTGGTCCTTCAACGAGTTCTAGTGCTTCTACTGCAACTTCGTTTGGCCCTACTGCTCCTCTTACACCCCTGTTTCAACCCCCATATTTGAATCACCAGCATCCTAACACAACTACATGATTACACTAGTCCATCACCTCAGCTGCAACCCACTATATATATATATTCCATAAATTCACGCACCCACTCATACCACATTAACTTGCAGTGCAACCCCCCCCCCCCCCCTTTTTTTTTTTGTCCAACCCCCCCCCCCCCACTGACCACTTCCTTTCCTTTGTCCACATTATGTTCCCCCACCCCACCCCTCTGTGCACCAGTATTCTCAGGGGCTTGTGTCTCCCCTCTCCCCATACATACATATATAGGTATGCTTAGATGTATGTGCATGTGTGTTTGACAGGTGTGTGTGTGTGTGTGTTTTTTTTTTTTTTTTTTTTTACACAGATTCCCATATATATGACCACTATCATTAGTACCACCACTCATGATGTCCTGTGTATGCTAATCCTTTTTTTTTTTTTTTTATTTTTATATGTATGTGTGTGTATGTGTACATGTGTGTGCGTGCATGTATCATGCATGCGTGTGTGTGTGTGCATGAGACGGTGATGATTTCGCCTGTGACAACCATCACCATCAATCAGTCATTGATCATTGCCCCCCCCAGTGTTTTTTTTTTTTTTTTTTTAACTCAACTGGCATTATCATACCAAAGCTATCATGCTATGCTATTTCACTTATGGCAATGATCAATCATCAAATTTATTCCTTTTTTTTTTCTCCCCCACCCCCACCGGCATTAATACATCAATGCCACCACAGTATTTCACTCATGACAATGGTCACCACCCTGTATAGTACTGTAGATATAATCTCAGTGATCAACATCCATCAGTCATTGATCATTTCCTTTATTCCCCCACTGGCATTATCGTACTTGCCAATACACTATTCTACTCCTTTTACAAAAATGACCATCATCCTACACCACTGTGGATCATACCTACACCTTGACCATGATCATCATCCACCCATCTTTGAACACCTCCCCCCATTCCCCGCAAGCATTTTACACCAATGCCACAACATTATCCCACTTATACAACAATTATCATCATCCTACAGTACTGTTTACTCAAATCATACATGATCATCACCCATCAGTCATCTACCCCTACCCCCCTCCACCCTCTTTCTCAACCTGCAATATTATACTAATGCCACCTTATTATTCCACTTACCACAATGACCATGATCCTACAGTACTATTGATCTCACCCATGCCAATGAGCATCACCCACAGGTCATTGATATTTTCCTTTATCCCCCCAACTTGCACCATCACCACTACATTTTTCCACTTATATAACAATAGTCATCATCCTATGGTACTACTGATCTAAAATGATTACCATTTCTCGGTTACTGAAAATACTCCCATCCAGTGAACACCTTCATACTGCACTATATATGGAAATGAAGAAGCTGACCAATTGACAAAGGAATGAGGACAGCAGCCCCAACTGTAAAAGGTCGCCTCCTTGGAATAAATCAAAAGTATTTCCAAGAGGACAAATAGGAGGATGACTTGAGTACTGGACTGTTCTCACTGGACTGTTCTCTCCTTCAACCAGAGGCAGTGTGTGCTAGTCAATCAAGGACAAGGCAGCTGTTAGTCAGGTGGAAAGAAAGCACAGGCCTACTTTTTTCTTCATCTTGTGACTTGTATTCCTAAGACTTCTGCCTTGTGTGTGCTGCAAGAACACTGTGTTTACTCTAGCCATTGTAAAAGATTCTTTGTTTTCATACGGATATGGAATTGACAAGATTCATACCAGAAAGTGATTAGGTACTTGCTGAATGGAGATCTTTATTGGAGAAAATCGCATCTGTGGGAGGCAGTGGTGAGCACTTTTCAGCATTTTTCGTGTGCCCTGATGGCCCTAT
>JADBJO010014323.1:34933-48189 GCA_016801955.1 Conus betulinus | reverse complement strand
ACACAATGAAGTAAACTATTTTATGCATACTACACTTTACTCAGTGAAGTACACTGTACACACTTTACTCAATGAAATAAAATGTACATGGTTTACTCTATGAAGTACAATGTACACACCTTACTCTATGAAGTACACTGTACACACTTTACTCTATTGGGTACACTGTACACACTTTACTCTATGAAGTACACTGTACACACTTTAGTCAATTAAAAACTTTACACACACACCAGACTTTTTCATCATATGGTTGGCCAAGACACAAGACGGTAAACTAGATTTATAAGGTTCTTTTTTTTCTGAATCCTTTACTTTTGCAAATGTATTGCATGCTTTCTGTAGACATTTTCTCTTCATGTACAAACACATACCAAACAACACGAGAACCTTGAGCACAACTTATGACGGTAGTCTTGTTAAGTTCCATCCGAATAAAATCCGCAAAGCAATTCGTACCATGTTCCATCAGACTAACATCGCCAAGTACTTGTGCCATCCCAACTGACCTAAACTCCTGAAGTAGTCCACGTCACGACCCAACTCACAGGAATGCCCATAATAGTCCACACCATGTGCCATCTGAGTAAAAAGTCCAGTCACGATCCAGCTCACAAGAATGACCAAATAGTCCACATCATGTGCCATCCGAGTAAAAAGTCCACGTCACGACCCAGCTCACAAGAATGACCAAAATAGTCCACATCATGTGCCATCCGAGTAAAAAGTCCACGTCACGACCCAACTCACAAAAAATGACCAGACTAGTCCACATCGTGTGCCATCTGAGTAAAAAGTCCACGTCACGAACCAACTCACAAGAATGACCAAAATGGTTCACATCATGTGCCATCTCACAAAAATACCAAAATAGTTTGCATCATGTGTCAACTCACAAAAATTACCAAAACAGTCCACGTCATGTATCAACTCACACAAAAATTACCAAAACAGTCCACGTCATGTGCCATCTGAGTAAAAAGAGACTGTTTTCAAAGTGGGGTGACCGCAGGCGGAAACTGAAACAAGATTTAAAACAGAATCACTGTGACGGACCGTTTCCCGTCCAGTCACTAATTTTCGTGCAACCATGCTAACCGGAAGGTAGTCGTCGTCGGAAGCCAGCTGGTTGAAAAGTTTACCTGACTGCTGCTCACCTGTGCTCTGTTTAATCCAGATGAGCTGAAACGGCTAGGCAGTCTCTGCAGTGATTTCAGCAACGCAGCTACCCAGAAGCCAAAGAGGGACCTATCTGTTTTTTTGGTGGCAGTCAGGTATTTATCATTCAGTATTTATTTATTAGCAAACCGAAGCCGTGTCCCCGTTTAGGAGCGACTGAAACTTCTTCAGCCCACTGTGAAGGTTTTGTTTAGAAAAAAAAAAAAAATTGTTGTGTTCTGTTATCCTATGACTTGATAGGGTAACAAAACGAAATTATCTCGGAAAAAACATGAATAGATGAAGTGAGTGTTAAAGGAAGTGGTTTTCAGGGGGGAAAAAATGTTTATTCTGTGACTTAACTAAATATGAACTTCATAATGAAAAAAGGTGCTGTTTGTTCCAATGTCATTTAGCTAGTTCATAGCTTTACGAAAAGAAAACAAGAGTTTTGATGCTATGGGTAATAAGCTCCCAAAGTGAGCGACATAGTCTATCATATATACTGGTTTTGATTTTTGATGTGGATGGGTATTTAATTCTTGATATGAATATTGAATAGTTGTGTGTTGGTAAACAAGAGTGTGTGGAGATCTTTCCCTGACATGCATTGAAGTAATGAATCTTTTGAAAAAAAAAAATAAAATCTGGTGATTATATGAAATGAAATGAAACATTCTTGTCATGATACAAGAGAAAAGAAATGAACATTTTTGTCGTGACGAAAGACATTCATAGTTTGATGAAAAGTAATCATTAATTGTCTGTAATGATTGTATTCATGGTTTATTGAAGAGGGTCTAGGCGGGAATCCTTCCCCCAATTAGAAAACTAGATTTGAAAGGTATATATTGAAACTCTTTCCTGTGTAGTGTTGTGATTCCGGAAAAAGGGAATGTTGTAGCGTTATGATTCCGGAAAAGGGAATGTTGTAGTGTTATGGAGAAAGCATATGCTGATGTTCGTCCCAAGTTCTAGTGGAATGTGATGTGGCTACTGAATATGAATGTAGTCATGATTGTAATGAATAGTAGCCATGATAATCAAGGTAGTTAATCAGATCCCCCAGGTAGAAGTGTACCCTGGTCTGAAGGGGGACTGGCTGCCACCTGTTGAGCATTGGGGCTGTAGCTGTGATCTACCCTTGTTCTCCGCCTTGTGTCGGCGTGGAGAGGGCGGCCTGAGCGCTGAAAGCTATCCTACCTGCCACTGCGCCCGGGACCAACTACCTGCTGAGCCAGTTGGGCTGAAGACGCCGCTGCTGCCAAGCCAGAGCGCCGCTCCCGAAATTTGATCCAGCGACCTGTTGGCTAGGTCATCGCTGCGTTCTGTTTTGTTGTGTGAGCCACAGCTCCTATGTGAGACTGTTGCCTTGTCGTCGGCAGAGACGCCGTCAGTATGGTTGACTCTGTAGACGTCGTCTTCGTCGTCTTAAGCATCCTTCTCGCCATCGTTGGAATCCGGCACCCTTCAGAGAGCTGTGTTGGACCGGACGTGGCCAGCACCAGAAGCGCTAATAGATAGCCAGTTATATATAGATATATTTTGTGTCGTGCGCCCTGTGTTTGGCGTACCTGAAGTAGTATATATATATAGTTTGTGTGTAGGCAATGATTGGCGTGCCGACCTATTGATGTATTTATATTTATTATATATGTTTGTCTGATGGCTCGGGGAGCATAAAACAAAAAAGAAGTGTTGTTCTGTTGCCTGGCTGTCAATATTCGGGTGATTGGGTGTGTGTATGTGAATTGGAAAACGTCGTGCATGCTTCCATAATTTCTGCGTGAGAGTCAGACAGTCAAACACCCGCTGACACCACCCATTCCATCCGTAACAATTACTGTGCTGCCATATGAAAAAAGAAATATGTCAGGCTCGCTAAGACCTGAACTACTATTGAAGAATAAACAGAAATGACGGACCTAGCTAAACTATGTCCCTGACACACAAATAGCAGCGTCAACACAAATAAAAACGTTCACACCAGGTTCATTTTCTTTTACTCCACGTGCTTAAGAGGTTTCATACACACAACCACACACTCATGCACCCGACGCGGAGTCTACACACCACAACATGACAAATGACCAAGGCAATAAACTCAATGAACTATCAAGGCTGCAGCATACAAAATGCACAATTATCAAAATGCCAGTGTCTGAGACACCAAAAAGGGACATACATCAACATACAATTGGTAAACCATGCAGATTCAAAGACCAACCAAGACCATGAAACATATCTACCCTTTTTCCAATGTTGGTCTACCCTCATACCCCACTCAGCACAGCCCACAACTCCAGCTCCCTGAATCACGATCACTCGAGTGCAAACCCTGCACACCCAGGCAGCACTTAACCTGACGAGCTGCCCGCGATGCCCCCCCAACCTGTACCCCATGTAGAACGCAGCCCTCACACAAACTTGCCGCACGACTGCAAACCATCAGGGTCAGCCCGCATCAGGACACTGATCCATGTGTCGAAGTGCCCTGGCCATCAATTAGGCTCGCCCTCGCCGCAAAGCCACGTTGAACTGGGATGGCCCTCTGACTCGATGTTGCCGACCCACCCAGAGTCAGGCTGACGCACCCTCAGATGCTGATGCGATCACTCAATGTGATCATGCCGCCCCCAATTCACATGTGAAATCTCAATGCAACGACGCGCCAAGACCCAGCATGCCAGACAATGACAGAGGGACGAACACTGCTCCGCATGTCAGGAACAATGCAGCACAACACACTAGACCACCTCACAATCACTTCCAGATGGAGGCTGAAGCAGCCTGGCCTATACAAGGGTGCAACAGTCTCCTAATATCTAAGGGCATGAAACCCGAGCACAGATATTACTGCTAACAAGTCAAACCCTACCGTGCATCTTATCTAAAGGGGAGTTGACACCCCAACTGACTGAAACAGTTGAAATATACACTGAATTTGCACTCAGCACAACTCACAATGCACAAGCAAGAACTAAGCAGCACTGCATAAATAACATGCAAACTTCACTCAGTAAACAAAACGGTAGCAACACAGAAACAACAACATGAGAAGCCCCCATCTCCAAATTCTACCTTTAACAAAACAATTACACTAGTAAGACAGGTTTTATTGACAGGCACTCATATGCCAACCTACACGCGCGCGCGCGCGCACACACACACACAAACACACACACACATACACACACGCGCGCGCGCGCACTCACACACACACACACACACACACACACACACACACACACACACACACACACACACTCGCGCGCGCGCGCACGCATGCACACACACGCGCGCGCGCGCGCATGCGCGGTCAAGCCTATCCTGATACACCCCTTTCCCAAGATTGAAGTCCATGTTTAATCAAATAAGACCCAAGATCAGGAAGAACTGACCGAACTTAGTAATATAGTCTTCGACACCACTATCTAATTCGATGGGTCAGTCTCATTCTCACACCGACTGCACTAGCAAAATACTGTCTACCACTGCTACCACACATAGACTGTTTTCTCAGTCAAGCCCTTCGTGACACACATCCCTTCTAAGATTAATGGAGGGGTGTAGGGGAATGCGAGTCATAGTTATAATAATAGTAATAATGATGATTATAATGGTAAATAATAATGATAATAATAATAATAATAATAATAATAATAATAATAATAATAATAATAATAATAATGATGATGATGATGATGATGATAATAATAATAATAATAATAATAATAATAATAATAATAAATATGATGATGATGATGATGATGACGACGATGATGATAATGATACTACTACTACTACTACTACTACTACTACTACTACTACTACTACTACACAATTGTGGGCATGTACGTTCGCTCGCTCCTACGCACAAATCTCACACACACACACACACACACACACACACACACACACACACACACACACACACACACACACACACACACATGTAACACGACGTACATCTGCACGCGCACGCACACACGCACACATACATGCAGGCACACACACACACACACACACACACACACACACACACACAACACACACACACACACACGCACGCACGCACGCACGCAAGCACACACACACACACAGAGAATGGGCCCATGCCCATACATCCCCACACACACATGTGTACATTCATTAGTTAAGCACAGTTTACATGTACCCGCATAATTTCCAAAATATAAAAGCCACGATTTTGAAATTGGGAACAAATTTAATTCATTATCTTGTTCCAACGTACATTGAATTTCATTGGGATCGAATGAACGGTTGTTGATTTACAGACAATTAAACAGAGGATGGGTCGAAATCAAAGTTCGCAAAATCTGTTCAGTTCACAAAATCATTTCAATAGTGGGTGTGGGCCACCGCATTGGCGAGACATTCACGCAGCGACTCCTCATCGAGTTGACCAGTGTTCTGATGACCCTCTGAGGGATTCTCTGCCATTCCAGTTGCAGCATTTGGAAGAGATCCTGGCGGTCTCTGGGAGGTGGATGGTTCTCCTTCACACGTCTCCCCAACTCATCCCACATATGCTCGATGGGATTGAGGTCGGGACTATACGCCGGGAAGATCATCCTGTTGATGCCGGCCTGCACAATGAAGTTTTTGGCCACCCGGGCCCTATGTGGCCGAGCATTGTCGTCTTGGAAGACTGCCATGGGTCTATATCCGTTGCATGGTCGGAACAACGAAAGGCGCCAGGATTTCATCCCGATAGCGGATGCCTGTGAGGTTTCCATCAATATGGTAGAGAGTGGTGTCTTGTGGTGGAGGCTGAAGGCACCCCATACCATAACAGATCCTCCCCCAAAGGCCCTGGTCTGGCGAACAGCTGCTGCATCAATGTAACGTTCACCACACGCCTCCAAAACTCTAGTTCGGCCGTCATTGTGTTCAAGACTAAACCGCGACTCATCTGAAAAGAGGACCTGGGACCACTGTTGTTGGTTCCATCTCACATGACGATGGCAGAAAGCTCGGCGAGCCCAGCCTATGGGCTGCTAGCAGTCGTGGTCGAACAGCTGGGCGACGTGATCTGAGGCCGAAGTGGTGAAGACGGTTTCGTATGGCTTGACGGCTGAGGATGGTGTTATTTGCCATACGAAGCTGCCTTTGGATGCTGGTGGAAGTGGTATCCCGCTGCAATAGGGCCTGCCTCTCGATGAAACGATCTTCTCTGGGAGTAGTCTGCCTAGGCCGACCTGACCGTGGCCTCTCTTCAACGCTGTTGGTCGCCCTAAAAACGCTGATTCAGTCTAACAACAATAACTGAATGATGCACACCAAGTCGTCGCGCCACTTCAGCCTTTGCAATGCCATCTTGTATCCACGCAATCGCCCTGGTTTTGTCAAAGGTGCTAAGTTTTCTTCGTGGTGGCATGGTGAGAAAAAGGGCTGACAGTAACCAACCCCGCGCTTAAACAGCCAAAAGAAGGGGCATAAAACTCACTTGAGAGAGACTGCTCTTGCACGGGAAAAAAAGAATTTTTCATTTTACACATCTTGTGTCGCCAGCAAGCTTGATGCAAAACAGGCACAGTTAACGCAACTTTGCACTTTTTATCCCGCGCGGTAACGAGGTCACCAAGACCCCCGTGCGCACTACCAGTTGACACAGGCTGGATTACACACTGCTGTGTGAGATTCCATCATTGGTTGCCGCATAACAAAAAAAAAAACCAATGTTTTTTGAAGGGATGAATCAACCCCCTGTGTGCATAGTAGTAGTAGTAGTAGTAGTAGTAGCAGTAGAAAAGAAGAAGAAGAAGAAGAAGAAGAAGAGTGAGAGAAGGAGTACAGATAGTGAGAAAGACAGTAAGGTAGATCTAAGGGATATACTGTGTTCCATCTGAATAAAAATCCAAGAAGGTCCATGGCATGTTCTGAATGACTACAATCGCCCAAAAGTCCATGTCATGTACGATCAGACTGAAATACCCCAAACAGTTCGTACTGTTTCCCATCTGACTACAATCACCAACGTAGTGAATGCTATGTTCCATCTGACCAAAGGTACCCAAAATATCCCATAGCTTGTGTTCTATTGACTAAAATTTTGATTTAGTCCATGTAATGCCCCATCTGACCCAACGTTGTCCATGTAATGTCCCATCTGACCCACAGTTGACCATGTAATGTCCCATCTGACCCACAGCTGACCATGTAATGTCCCATCTGCCCAAAGTTGACCATGTGATGTCCCATCTGACCACAGTTGACCATGAAATGTTTCCAATGTTCCATCTGACCCAAAGTGACCATGTAATGTCCCATCTGACCCAATGTTGACTATGCAATGTCCCATCTGACCTAATGTTGACCATGTAATATCCCATCCGACCCAAAGTTGACCATGTAATATCCCATCTGACCCAAAGTTGGCCATGCCATGTCGCATCTGACTAAATCCATCTGAACAGTCCTTTACAAACTAAATCAATGGCATGTTTCTTTTGTTTAAATTCCCCAAAATTGTGTAAATCATGGAAAGACGGTACACAATGGGTTAGAAAAAAGTATACGTTTTTGTAATGTAAACGAGTTGCCTGTTTCATAGTCCATATTTTGTTCCATCTGATTACATTACCAAAGTAGTCAATGTAATGTTCCGTCAGCCTAAAATCCCCAAAGTAGCCATCGTCATGTTCCTTCTAACTAAAAGTACCCAAACAGCCAACCCATGTTCCGATTGACTGAAGCCCCAGATTATTTCATGTCATCTTCCCTCTGCGAACAGCCCCAGAGAAACGTAGACAAATGAGTCACAAGACAAAACACAACGCGTTTCGACCTCTTAGGTCTTCTTCAGGTGAGACAAAAACGAATAAAACAACGAAAATTCACTAAGTTTTGATCGCTTCAGATCGCTTCAGAGCTCAGCGCAAGGAAGCTCGCTCCTACGCACAAATTACACACACACACACACACACACACACACACACACACACACACACACACACACACACACATGTACACGTACTTCTGCACGCGCACGCATACACGCGCACATACATGCAGGCGCACACACACACACACACACACACACACACACACACACACACACACACACACACACACACACACACGCGTGCGCGCGCGCGCGCACTTCTCATGTGTACACTCTCTACCTCCCCCCCCCCCCCCCCCCCCCCTCCCCCCATCCATTTCGTCTCTGGTTTCTATTTTTCATTGTCTTGATTTTCACAACTTTGAGGGTTTCTGCGAGTCATTTCACTATGAAGGGCTCTATGAATCATACTAATGATATAGGGTTCTATGAATCATTCTACTACTGAAGGGTTCTATGACTCATTTTAATACTGAAGGGTTCTATGACTCATTTTAATACTGAAGGGTTCTGTGAATCATTCTATTCCTGAAGGGTCCTTTGAGACATTCTACTACTGAAGGGTTCTGTCACTGAAGGGTTCTATGAGTCATCCTATCGCTGAACGGTTCTATGAGCCATTCTATCACTGAAGGGTTCTGTGAATCATTCTATCACTGAAGGGTTCTGTGAATCGTTCTACCTCTGAACGGTTCTAGGCGTCATTCATTCGCTGAGTTATCAATGAGTCATTCAACTACTGTAGAGTGCTATGAGTCATTCTATCACTGAAGGGTTCTATAGGTCATTCTATCGCTGAAGGGTTCTATAGGTCATTCTATCACTGAAGGGTTCTATAGGTCATTCTATCACTGAAGGGTTCTATGCGTCATTCAACTACTGAAGGGTGCTATGATTTATTCTGTCATATCAAGTTCATCGGTTCAAGCGTAAAACAATACAGTTTTGCATGCAGTACATAAAAAGTCAGGTCAGAATAATAGACACAGCATTTAGATATCATGGTTGAAGAAGGCTTTCCTAAAGAAGTATGTTTTTAACTCTGACTTGAATTTAGATAATGTGGGCAGGTCACGTAAGCTATCAGGAAGAGAATTCCAAAGAGTGGGCGCACTAAAGCTAAATGCTCTCTCACCGACTGTCTTTAACGAGCGCCTAGGAATTTTCAGAAGTTTTTGAGAAGATGAGCGAAGAGACCGAGAAGTTTGATAGGTGGACAGAGAAGCAGAAAGATACTGTGGGAGTGTCCCATCAAAGTAACGATAGGCAAAAACTGCGATTTTGAACTGCCATCGATATTTGATGGGAAGCCAGTGTCTGATTGTTGCCTGTGTGGAGAGGTAAGACCGGATAGAAGCAATGCATCGCAATTTCAGGAAGCATGCACGACAAACATTAGATATTTGGTTCTGCATAGAGAGCGTTTGATCATAGGATACTATGAGTCATTCTGTCACTGAAGAGTGCTATGAGTCATTCATCACTGACAGGTTATATGGGCCATTGTGTAAATGAAAGGATCTCTGAGTCATTCTAAAACTGAAGGATTCTATAGGGCCATTCTATCACTGAAGAACTCTATGGTCATTGCATCACTAAAGGGCTCTCTGAGTCGGAAAGATTTTATTACCCATTTTATCACTGAAGAGTTCTATGACCCATTCTATCACTGAAGGATTCTATGGGCCATTCTATCACTGAAAGATGCAATGGGTCATTCTCTCACTGAAGGATTCTATGGGCCATTCTCGTACTGAAGGGTTCTAGGCGCCATTCTACAACTGTATGGTTCTATGGCTCATTTTATCTGGGCCATACTATCACTGAAGGATTCTATGGGTCATTCGATATGTGAAAGGTATTATGGGTCATTTCGAGAGTGAAGGATTCTATGAGTCATTCTAACGCTGAAGAGTTTCTATAAAACATTCTATTACTGTATGGTTCTATGAGTCGTTCTAAGACTGAAGGGTTATATGAGTCATTCTACTACTGAAGGCTTTTATGAATCATTATATCATCGAACGGTTCTATGAGTCATTCTACCACCACTGATGAGTTGTATGGTCCATTCCATCAATGAAAGGTCTATAAGTCATGTTATCACTGAATCCTTCTAAGAGTCATTATATCACTGAAGGGTCCTATTATTCTAGTGTCCTATGAGTATTTCTATCAGTGTATAGTTTCATGAGTCATTCTACTACGACTGAAGGGTTCTATGTGTCATTCTATCAGTGTATGGTTCTATGTGTCATTCTGCTCCTGAAGGATTCTATGAGTCATTCTGATACAGAGTAGTTCTATGAGTCAGTCTGTCACTGAAGTGTTCTATGAGTCATTCTACTCCAGAATGGTTCTATGAGTCATTCTATCACTGAAGAGTTGATTCTTTGAGTCATTCCATCTCTGAACAGTTCTAAGAGTCATTTTATCACTGATGAGTTCTATAGGTCATTTTATCACTGAAGGGTTCTAGGGAGTCATTTTATCACTGAAGGGTTCAATGGGTCATTCTATGACTGAAGGGTTCTATGTATCAATCCATCACTGAAGGGTTCTATGGGCCATTCTACCACTGAAGGGTTCAATGAGATGTTCTAACACTGAAGGGTTCTCTTTGCCACTCTGTTAGTAAAGGATTTACATGTCGTTTTGTCACAGCAAACTTTGATAAGTCATTCTGTGGCTGGAGTGTTGTGTGGGTCAATGTGTCACTGCCTGGTGGTTCTATGGACTGTTCCATTACTACCAGTTCTTTGGTCATTCTGTCTGATCTGGTGGAACTAACTTCAACACGCTGCCACAATTGGTGGCAACAGTTCTAATAAACTGTACAATATCCTTTAATATTTCATAAAAGCATAAATATCGTTTATGAGATACGAATAATTGATAACATCAAACGCTTTAGCAAAGTGAATAAAAAGAAATCTGTAAACTAATTGCGGTGTTATTTGATTGACATTTACCTACAAACTGTATAAGAGATTTGTAGTGATGGTTCTTTTCTTGAAAACGTGACCGACATCCATGTATGAAATCATAATACGTTAGATTGGAATATAAATATGAATGGGTATGCCCTTTGAATAGTGATGAAAGGGATAGTATTGATTTTAGCTCTACGATTACAGGGACAAGGTCGACATTTTGAAAAGAGCCGCCATTTTGGTTGACTTATCTAAATGTCTTAGGAAACTGAAACTGGATTTTATGAATTCTTAGTGACGGCAGCTTAGGCGTGCCAGCATTTTTTTTTGAACTGTTCAATTTGATTGATCGTAGCCCCTGGAAATTATTCACTGTGATGAACAACTACTCGGTAAAGATGGGGGAATTTTAAAGAAAAGAAGAAAAAAGAAACACCCGAAGGTGCTGGGGAGGACCCAGAGAAGCACTGCCTTCAACTGCCCTTTTAGCAGTCCTTACCACCTTTGGAGGCCTGTGCTGTGTTGACAATGGGTACAGGCACGCGGACACTCCATTAAGATATCGAGGGATATAACTGCTCCTGAGCAGAGTTAAATCAGACTACAGGATGCAACTCATAACAGCCTTAAAGTAGCAACCCAATGGATGTACCAGCCCGTGTTTCATGACTGCAGAGCCCACCGGCGAAAAAAAACACCACCTCCAGCTGTCGAGCACACCCCACAGACCCAACCACTCCTGCCCAAGGACAGATGAAGACAGTGCCACTCCAGACACAGCCAAGCTTTCGCTACTCGGTAAAGATGGGGGAATTTTAAAGCAGTGTAGGGGTTACGTTTGCGTAAACGTTGAAAGGGACGAAGGCTTGGCAGGATGAAGTGAATGATTAACATCAGTGATAGCCCAATAAAGGGACTTTTACAGCCCTCGAGTGCTCGGGGAGCGGAATGAGTAATGAAGATAAAGATTTTAATGACGACTCGCTGAGCTGGACAGGTGACTGAGAGGCAAAAGACGGGGGTATAAAAGGGAGAGCACTCCCGTCTTCTCCAAGTCACCGACTCTTCCCGACTCCAGCCGTCAGCTCTGTCCCTGTGCCGTCTTCCTCTCCAGTCAAACATGGTGAGCCCTCTTGGACATCAGTGTGGACAGCTCTTCTGCTTCTTCTTCTTCTCTTTTCTTCTTCTTCTTCTTTCTTCTTTCTTCGTCGTCGTCGTCGTCGTCGTCGTCGTCGTCGTCTCTTCTCTTCTCCTCCTCCTCCCTCCCCCTCCTCCTCCTTCCCTCTCCTCCTCCTCCTCCTCCTTCTTTCTTCCTTCTTCTTCTTCTTCTTCTTCTTCTTCTCTTCTTCTTCTTCTTCTTCTTCCTCCTCCTCCTTCTCCTCCCCTTCTCCTCCTCCTCCTCCCCTCCTCTTTTCTTCTTCTTCTTCTTCTTCTCTTCTTCTTCTTCTTCTTCTTCTTCTTCTTCCTCCTCCTCCTCCTCCTCCTCCTCCTCCTGTCCCTCCTCCTCCTCCTCCTCCTTCTCTCTCTTCTTCTTCTTCTTCTTCTTCTTCTTCTTCTTCTTCTTCTTCTTCTTCTTCTTCTCTATCTCTCTCTCTCTCTCTCTCTCTCTCTCTCTCTCTCTCTCTCTCTCTCTCTCTCTCGGTCCTCTCTCTCTCTCTCTCTCTCTCTTGTCGGTCTCTCTCTCTCTCTCTTCTCTCTTGGTCTCTCTTCTCTGTCTCTGTCTCTGTCTGTCTCTCTCTCTCTCTCTCTCTCTCTCTCTCTCTCTCTCTCTCTCTCTCTCTCTCTTTTTTGCTATCACCATAGATATATATATATCATCTAGAACTGTTCCAATCTCATCTCCATACTTATCTCTTTACTCCAGCCCTTCTTCCCCTCATCCTCACCCTCTCTGTCATTCTCCCTCCATCTTTCTTTCTGACATTAATTTCTGTTTTCTGGTTTAGGGTGTCATTGTTTCCTCAAAATGATGTATGTTTTTTATGCTTCAGAAAGATTTCATATTGATTAACTGCTGCATTTCTTTCTTAATCTTTCCCCATACCTCTGTTCACTGCACTGTCTGTTCATCCCTCTGTTCACTGCACTGTCTGTTCATCCCTCTGTTCACTGCACTGTCTGTTCACTGCACTCTGTTCATCCCTCTGTTCACTGCACTCTGCTCATCCCTCTTTTTCACTGCACTCTGTTCATCCCTCTGTTCACTGCACTGTCTGTTCACTCCACTCTGTTCATCCCTCTGTTCACTGCACTGTCTGTTCACTGCACTCTGCTCATCCCTCTTTTCACTGCACTGT